>JAWPHD010010387.1:0-94184 GCA_037043455.1 Cyrtodaria siliqua
GTTAAAGCTTGGCGGAAGTTTTCGTTTTTAACCGTTACTAAGTAGGGTGCGATTTCGTAGTTTCTGTCAATGTGTTTATAGTAGATGAGCTTTTCAGAGATTAAGAGTTTTGTTTTATATATATCTAAATAGTGGTTTTGTAGACTTGATTTGATTTTATTGCATTCCGATTTTGCTAATTTGTTTTCTCGTGTTCTAATTTGGTGTTCTAGAGTAATGTTATTTTTGTCCATTATTATTTTTGCATACGTGTGCCAAGAGACATTGGTTTTGTTGTCCATGATAACTTTGCTACACTTAACGGCATCTCTTAGAATTGTTCTGTAACACGTTACAGGGGTATTCTCAACGTTATTATTACAGATGATTATGACGTAACACCTAAGGGAAGTAACCCTGTTTAACAAATTGAAGTGCGGATCCAGGGTCGGGGATGGGGGAATTTTTAAGGAAGGTACGATGTAAGAAGTTTGGGATTACGGTGCACCAGACCGCCAAATAAAAAGCATATGTTGCAAACATGAATGGAAATCCAGGATACACTTCATTTATATGCAGAATGGGTCTATAATCCGCAAGACATAGAGTTTTCAGCACATTCTATTCCGAAATAAATAAAAAATATAAAGCAAATATATAAAAAAAATATAAAAATATAATATATATATTAATAAAAAGGGCTCATTTCAACTATTTTCAAATACTGAGATCCTCATATTTTTTTAAATTATTTATTGTAACAAATGGCCTAAGAATGTTTCGACTTTAAAACAACAAAAACATCAAGCTCTTCATATGTCACCCACTGAATATTTAAATCCCGCTGTCCTATTTTGAACTGCCTCTCTATTTCTCCCACAGCAGACCGGCCTTTTTGTTTTTGAACCAAGTCATGTTAAATTAAGCCTTTAATGTTCGACATGACCTGCGAATATTATGAAAGAAAAAAATAAGAAAACCTCACCATCTCCATACATCCGCCGTAAACCGGTATTGAGCGCTCTCTTTTTTTTTGGCCAAAGAAAAGATTGTGTTTCCTATTTTATGCTCTAAAAAAAATATGGTAGGTCGGTAGGCATTTTTTAAGGTGGGGGGACTGATTTTGAATAGTGCGCCCCTCTGAAGAATGAAGAAAAACAAATTTATTGTAAACATCCGCCGTGGCACAAAAAAAGAAATGGTTTTGTTTCCTATTTTATGCTCTAAAAACAATACGGTAGGTCGGTAGGCATTTTTTGGGGAGGGATGGGGGGAAGTGTCTAAAATCTGCAGGACTGAGTTTGAAGCACATTCTACTTACGAAACTCAGTTTAAACTTGAGTCACGAAAACTAAATTATGTGTGATGTTCGCAGCTCCGATTACTGCCCCCCCCCCCCCCCCCCCCCCCCCCCCCATCCACGCCGTCACCACTTCAAACACCTATCCCCATCAAAGAAAAAAAAATCCATAATAAAAGTGCTCTTTTCAACAACAAATATTGCGCCCCTCGGAAGAATGAAGTTATTGTAAACATGGCCTAAGATTGTTTAGACTTCAAAAAAAAATAGCACTGCCACCCACTGATGATTTAAATATCGCTGTAGTATTGGAACTGCCTCTATTTTATATTGCGCATCAGGTCATGTTGACGTGAGCCTTTAATGTTACATACATCCTGTGCAGACCCACCCCCTTTTGTTGTGGTGTGTGTGTGTGTGTGTGTGTGTGTGTTGTGTAGGGGTCAAGGAATGCTACCTCGTGCTTAAAAAGATGTTGACCCCCACCGTGTTATCGCTTTTATCCCCACCCCATCCTCCTATTTTTAAATCATAATTTCCGATATCATAGTGTGCTCTTGTTAACTATTAGGTAAACATTATTATGAAACGGAGACTCCCACGGGTCACATTTTAAAACAAGTATCCGTTATATGTCGTATATAAATAAAGTACAACTACATTATATCTTAGATGTACTTTTATATAAAAATACAATGCTTCCAGATGACGATACAAGTCTGGAGATTTAACCCTCCATAACATCGCAAGACGTGTGAACATATGTACATGCATTCCAAAAACCAGACCAGATTTGAAAGAAGAACCCAAACTTGCACAAAAAAAAATGTTTTCGTGATCCCGTAAGAAACAACAACAACAAACTCAGCGGGCTAAACTTGTTTTTGCTCGTTAATTACTTATTTCAAAAGTTACATGCCACCCATTACTAATATCACTAATCCTCGATCCGCCTCTGACTTCTAGTTCAGTTATTAAAAATGTTCAGACATATAACAAAGAGATGTGAAACTGTATAGTTTATTATGGTATTTTCAATACTAAATACTTTGAATTGAATTGAATGTTGTTTAACGGCTCATCAACACAGTATAGGTTATTTATAGCCGCCCCAGAGATAGGGGAAGGATACATAGGAATCCGGGAGGCTGTCCTACTCTTATTATCGAATAGATTACTTTGAGCAAATAAGAACTTCGAAAACATCACTTGGTAAACTTGAAAGGGTAACCACGTGATTTTTAGCTACTACACCGGTTGATCGGAAGTTTCCTATCTCCTAGTTATTAGTTCTGTGTATGATTTTAAATAAAATATGCAGAATGGATGCAGGACTTAAAAGTTTCTGTATATTTTGTTGAAGAAACGATTTTTTTTCAAAATAGAGTCCCGATCTTTCTGCCACCATCTAATCAACACAAGCATAAATCCCCTAAAATCAGGAAAGTTGGTGATTTGCCCTGAATAATGGTGTGAAAATCAGCGTCTTTACGTTCCCGGCCACGGAAGCGCATATACTTTTTTTTTTTATACTTTATACTTATATTTGAACAAACTGTATAGTCTATAGCCAAATGCTTGCATTAATTTATGATAGAATAGACATATAGAGAGGAGAGATAGTGTTATTATGTATATATAGTAATGGCTCTTTACTATAACATATACAATAAACTCATATGCTCTATATCCTTCTTTACTATCGCAATGCAAGCCTGTGGGTTGGCATTCATTAATAAAGAAAACATGTCGATATAATTATATTCAGTGGTTCTTTGGAAGTTTTTTTTAAATAAGGTTTCGACCTTTTATATCAATAGCCGCCATAATGGATGTCGCGCTGACCCAATTTAACAACGACGGACGAAGTGTGGTCCCAATATGGTTGTCAGCTTACAACAAAAAAGCGACCCGTCAAAAACACACAAAACACACAAAAAACGTTCAATGTCAGAGTTTTTCTCGTAAATTATTTATTTCAGAAGTTACGCAGCACCTATTCACAAAACCTGCATCCGCTTCTGGATTGGCCATGAAAGTAGATCAGTGGGTGCGTTCAGGGTTCTCGCATCGGTTACTCTCACCGTCGGTTCGCCGATATAACCAATCTTCTCGCAACTCTACAGCTGAGGTAGTATCAAATATTACCATCGGTGGTCATAGGTAACCCAACGTTAACCAACGTGGTTGCCCATGGGATATCCCTGAACACTGTGTAAGCTGGAGGCCTGGGTATTGTGATCCTTTCTGCTCGACTAATTGCAAAATCCATTTATGCATGACAAAGTTACAGCCCATACAAGATCGAACTGCATGACCTCTAAGTGTGACCTTGACTTTTGAGCTGGAGTCCTGGGTGTTGCGCGCGACACATCATCCTCTTATGGTGATCGTGTGTGCCAAGTTGATATTAACAATCTGATAAAGTTTGGTAAAGATCGGATAAAAATGAAAGCCCTATCGTCTTAACGAGGCAAAATACAGCATTTTTAATTAAATCAAGGGCCATAACTCCGCTGTTACAGGTCCGATCTAGATGCTTTTCAAACTCATTCGAGTTTTCATTGATATTAACAATCTGATATAGTTCGGTAAAGATCGGATGAAAAATGAAGGTCCTATCGTTTTAACGAGGCAAAATACAGCATTTTTAACTAAATCAAGGGCCATAACTCTGCTGTTACTGGTCTGATCTAGCTGGTGTTCGAACTTGTCCGAGCTTTCATTGATATTAACAATCTGATAACGTTTGGTAAAGATCAGATGAAAAATGAATGCCCTATCGTCTTGAGGCAATACGAGGGGTGTTCCGTAAATAATGCGATTGGTATTGATACTAGAATACTATAATCATTTTTGATCAATTGTTTTTGCGATTTCCTTCAAAGTACTCCCCCTTAGCCGAAACACATATGTTGAGCCGCGCAATCCACTTTTGAATTTATTTTTTTCGTATTCATGAACATGTACACCCTTAAGACACTGGTAAACAGCAGATCCCAGGGCATTCCTCGAGTAATATCTCTTCCCAGATAAGTGATGTTTTAGTCTTGGGAAGAGAAAATAGTCGCATGGGGCCAGGTCTGGCGAGTAAGGGGAGTGCGGGAGAACGGTGATCTTCTCTGACTCCAAAAAGTCCGTTACAATACGGGCTTTGTGGGCGGGCGCGTTGTCCTGCAGAAGACGAACATACTTCAGACCTGTTATAGGGCGACGCTGTTTGTAGTACTTCTTCAATTGTTTCAATAAGACGTTTTTATAAAACCGTCCTGTGACAGTTCTGCCTTTTGGCACCGCCTTCTGCATGGCGGGACCGTTGGTAGTGAAAAAAAGTGCATACCGTTCAACCTTCTTAACAGTTCGCGTTCGTTTGGCAATTAAACCGTTACTCGGAGAATGGCGTTCTTCTAGTAGACCCATTCGTCGAGAGGAAGTTATCTTAGCCCGGTGCAGGATAGGGCATACACGTTATACTCATTCATATTTATTACAAGGTGAGCAATTACCAGAATGTATACCCTGCTTTGCACCGTTAACGGTCAAACACATCTTATTGGAATGTGTAGACTTTGATCCTATGCGTCGAAGGTACTACAATGTTAATACTATGAAAGAGTTATTTGATACTGTAGATTTTAGTCTTGTTTTAGATTTCCTTAAAGAGATCAGACTATATAAATCATTCTAATGTGTTTTTATATATATTTACTGGTTTATATACAATTCGTTGATTTGCATACATAGCTTATATTACACCTTATCATCCCTTATTTTTTAAATAGTTTTATCTTTATATATTTACATTAATTTTAATTAATACTTCATTTCTTCATTTTCATCAATTTTTGCGCACAATATGACCTATTTATGTGTCGACGTGCCGTAAAACACCATTCATTCATTCATTCGTTTGGCAATTATTGGTCGTTTCATATTTTTCGTGGCCCAGATTCGGTTAGATACTTTTCTTTTTGGCTCATAATAATGGACCCACGTTTCATCACCCGTAACTAAATTGTCAAACGATTTTTTACTGTATTTCGGATACATTTTCAGAAGTTGTTTCGCTGTTGTTACCCTTAACTTCTTTTGGTCCTCTGTCAGCAAACGCGGTATCCATCTTGCATGTATTTTCTTAACTTTCAGATGCTTTTTCAAAATTAGATGAACTCGTGCTAACGACAAGTTTGTTATCCGAGCTAATTGTCTTACTGTGTATCGAGGGTCAGTTTTCAGGATTTCACGGATTTTTTCAACGTTTTTCTTGGTCGTTGACGTAAGAGGACGACCAAGGCGAGCAGTATCTTTCAAGCGCTGTTGCCCGGATTTAAATTTGGCCACTCACCTACAAAAAGTACTTTACGACATTTCACCACCCCCGTAAATGTCACACACCTCTTGGAGAATATCTTTCGGCTTCAACCCAAGTAATGACCTACCTCCAATATAGGCCCTAATTTCAAGCATATTTTCTGCTCGTTTGCCAGTCATTTTACATATAGTATAACGAATAAGCTATAAAGCAATGTACATCGCACCTAGGTCAGTGAACGTATGAATGAGATTTTTACCTTTGACACGCGTCAGTGATCACTCTAGCGATACGAAGTGGTTTCATGTAAATATTGCATGAGTTCCGCGAAATAATACAGAAGTCGCATTATTTACGGAAGACCCCTCGTATATAGCATTTTTAACTAAGGGCCATAACTCCGTTGTTACTCGTCCGATCCAGATGGTTTTCGAACTCGTCCGAGCTTTCATCGATATTAACAATCTCATGAAGTTTGGTAAAGATCGGATGAAAAACGACTTCCCTATCGTCTTAACGAGGAAAAGGTTAACAGACGGACGACAGACCTTGGCCATTAGAGCTCAAAATGGCCAGTAGAGCTCAAAAAATATATATATATAAAAAAAATAATTAATAAATAAATAAAAAAAAGAAAAAAGAAAAAAGAAAAAAAAGACAGTCATAAAATCTGGTAAAGTTTGGCAAAGATCAGATGAAAAATGAAGGCCCTATCGTGTTAACGAGGTAAAAGTTAACAGACGGACTACAGACGACGGACGACGGACGGACGACGGACGACGGACAACTCGCCATCCCATAAGCTCTGCTGGCCCATGGCCAGTAGAGCTAAAAATAAAAGAAATCTTCCGTGGGGAAATTCGGAGTAAGATATTCTGGTACAATGATTGTTTCGTTTGTAGTTTGGTTCACCGTTTTTATTCACGCACACCTTTTTATCCACACCTTGCCGGAGAGCCACAATACTGGGTACCAGTCCACTTAAACCTTCTCCTATATACAGCTAAGACACATACTGTGGCTTGAATATGGACATGTATGGCAAGAATACCACCGATGAGGTGCAGTCTGCTAATGATAACAAAAACACTGAACAGAGTAGACCAATGCTGTGTTTGACACCACCAATATAGCTGGTTTCCTTCCAAAAGGAACACTAAAAGCAAGGAACCAGTAGCGCCAAGGACGGCTATAATAAATACGCCGTGCTTTTCGTAAAACTTTCTTGGAAAAAATCTGCTGATGATCGTGTATAGTATTGTTCCTAGGTTAGCTATCTCTATGATGATTGTTATGTACGATGGGAGGTTCCATTGTTCGGGGGCGTGGTTAACAAGGATGGGTAGTTCTACCCACAACCCATTTACAGCCGGCCATGAGCCCATTCCAAACAGAATGATCATGATGTAAACAAGAACGTTCACGTCTGGTAAGCATGCTATAGTCAACTCAGAATCTGCAAAGAACGAATAAAACGTATAAAGGACTAGTCTTTCGTTGCAGAAATTGTCCCCCCATAATTGGCGGCATGATGTGGCTCGACATTAAATAGAGGTTAATCAACATTGTTTTCTTATTACGGGATATAATTCCCGAGGCCAGTTCACAAATCTAGTAAAAAACCGAGTGTTGTAGCCATTTTACTAGATATGTGAACAGGCCGAGGGAATTATATCCCGTAATACGAAAACAGTGTTGATTAACTTATATATTACATTTATTTACAAGAATGTGCCTTTAATTCAATAAATATTTCTGGATTCACTAGTGGTCTACTGTGCCTTATTTTCGAACTTCGCGCAAGAATACACCACAACTGTCAGAACAATGTAATTAAAAAGTAGTTCCGACAAAATCTTATAATACCCTAGGGATCTATTTCCCAAGAGAATTACAACTTTTAATTCCCTCAGAATCACAGGCAGAAATGTAATATTAATGTATACCATAGACAGATTATGCCACCTCAGGACTTGCTAATGCCATATATATATATATATACATATTACGTTCAGTTCAAATAATCCCGTTTGTGGCTTTCTGGGCATATCTTATAGTGACTGGTAATATCGAAGTGATTGTAAATAAAACAAAACGTACTTGGTTATACAAATGATGGTGTCTACTGCGAATTGGGAAGAATTATAGGGTAAACTGTGTTGACATTTTGAATTTTGTGACGGTATGTCAGTCGTTTAGCGGTCGCACATTTTGTTTAATGGCGACGCGTTGGCGGATTCGTTCAACACGATTTCCTGCGGTTAAACGACTGATATACTGTCGCAAAAGTCCACATTTCAATACTAGTGTGGTATGTATAAGCCATATAGGGGTCAAATTGTGGACTTCCGGAAGAGAGCATGAAACGTTGCATGATTATATCTTAGGATGTGTACTTCTAACAAAATACAGGAGACAGGCGTGAAGACCCCTCTATACCAGTACAATGAGGCCCAAAAAGGGGTATCTGAAGTTTTTCAGATAAAAAAAGAATATACTGCTTTTCCTGGGTTTCTTATCAAAGTAATGGATAATTGTGTACATTTATAACACTGTAAGAACCATTAAATAATTGTACTGTCATTTCAAATATATACGTGTCACCATAGCATCAACAGTATGACATTGGGGCTCAAGAGGGATGATTTATTCTTTAAACACCATTGAACGATAAAAACGTATCCTTCAAGCACCTACAACAACTAGAGCAGTCTATTTTACACCGAATAAGTTCATGATATCATATTGATGCCTCCTGACGCCTCAGCTAGTGTACTCTAAAAATGTGATCCATTTGTGTCTGAACACAACGTCGTAGGGCATTGGAGTTTCGGCGCAGTTTAAGAGCATTTAGTCCACAATATGACGAACCTGGTACTCCGTCCTGCTAATATGTACCAATTTTTTCAAGTAGCTCTGTGTATACAAATTATTGTGTTTTGGGGTATTTACTGTGCAATTCAGATAAAGGATTTTGTTTGTCCTAATAATATTTAAATCAATATAAATCTATAAGAAACAAAATGGTACATATTACAATGTTTTTGTGAAATTACATTGTATTCACGAACTTAATGTGATGTATTATGAGAAATCAATACAGTTATAGTTTAAAAGGTTAACATTATTAGCTCGGCTTTTCGAAGTAAATGCAAGCTATTCTACTCGACCCGCCGTTAGGGTCGGTTAACCTTTTAGGTTAAGCTCACTTCGTTTAAAGGACTTTACGCATGTATTTGCTTGGTGAAGGACATATTTCCTAATATACTCTGTAAAAAAAGTTTTGGACCATGGCAGTGTTCAAACCCGTAAAATGATCGCTGAACCATGACATTCGACCATATCTCTTATTATCTCAGTTGATAATTCACAATAGATCAACAGTCAACAATAATTACCGTATACAATGAAAGTTTGCGAAAAAAATAATAACTTTGTGTGTTCGCGATATTTTTTAAAAATCAAATCTTGTTTGGAATTTAATGTTTCTGGTACCAAATTAACCGGGTAGAGTAGACCTTGGTTACTAAAAAACGTTAATTAAATTCTGTCCTCTAGTTTTATTTTTATATGACTTTATATATCCTGGTCCAAAACATTTTTTACCGAGTATATTTCCCATCGCCACTTGGTCATTGAAAAAGCATGGGAATCTTGTTTATGTTACTGACTGAATGCTCAATGACCGATCAACTCAGGTATATAAATTGAGGTCCGCTTGTAGTTTTTTCTTTGTGTTACATTGCTATATTAACTATTGTCTTGGATAAGAAAAGCTATAAACAACTTTGTAATTTAGAAAAACATATTCATATTTTAGCTAGTTTAAATGCAAAACTTGTCTAATATTTCTTTATTGTTTCTAGAACAAGAATGATAGCAAAGCATTAAATAATCATAATCTCAATCAAAATTGAATATCACAATGTTCTCATGAAAATTGCATGGCTAACAGTGATTCAGTGATTTAGAGTTACCTATACCCACCCACCCCATCACCAAATACAATAGGCTCAAAATATGTCCTTAATCTGTTATGAATATTCCCCACCCCCACCCCAAATACAATAGGCTCAAAATATGTCCCTTTTCCCGTCAGCTCTTGTTATATCTTTTGTTTTACTATATTGTTATATTATTTTCAGAACACTGTTTCACTTGATAAGATTTTACTTTGATGACTGCTTTGCTCTATATTAATGTTGCGCCAATTCTTTGCTAAATGTATTTAACCTTACGCGATAGTCATGACGGTTACCTTGGTAGAACAAATATGTAAGTGATAATGCCTGTTCTTTAATTTAAACTGACATTCACACTGGCCATTGTAGAAGCATAGCAATGGATGTTGGCCTTCAAGCACCTACAACGACTAGAGCAGTCTATTTTACACCGAATAAGTTCATGATATCCTTTTGATGCCTTTTGATGCCTCAGCTCGTGTACTCCAAAAATGTGATCCATTTGTGTCTGAACCCAACGTTTTAGGGCATTGGAGTTTCGGCGCAGTTTAAGAGCATTTAGCCCAAAGTATGACGAACCTGGTACTCCGTTCTGCTGATATGTACTAATTTTTTGTCTCGCCTTTTCGAAGAAAACAAGAAACATAGGTGTTGCTTTTCAGGCGGCGGCGGCATTCAAGTTTTGCATTTAGGTCATTTTCTCACAAACTGTATGCACTAGACCTTTCAAACTTTGTTTATAGTTGTATCATGGTTGGTAAATCGCAACGTGTCAAGCAAATGTGGAAGTGACCTTGACCCTCCAAGCATACGGCAGATAACTTAATCATTTTTAGGTTCAACTTTTGCGTTTAGGTCACTTTTTCACAAACTGTATGCACTAGACCTTTCAAACTTTGCTTATAGTTGTATCTTGAGTGGTACATATCAACGTGACAAAGCAAATGTGGATGGGACCTTCACCATCCAAGCAAAGGGCAGATAACTTTAATTGTTACATTTAAATCCCTTTCTCAGGAACTAGAATTATGCAATAGATGTTTTAAACATAATTTATAGCTTAATCTTTGGAAGAAAACATATTCTATTTTGACATAGTTTTGTCTTCAGCAGTGCATCTTTTTTTTGGATGCCTGGATTTCATATATGACCTTGACCTACTTTTTGGAGCTGATGATTTTTAGCTCTACTGGCCAAAGGCCTTCATTTTTCATCCGATCTTTACCAAACTTTACCATATTGTTAATATCAATGAAAGCTCGCACAATTTCGAAAACCAGCCAGATCGGACCATTAACAGCGGAGTTATGGCCCTTGATTAAGTTAAAAATGCTACATTTTGCCTCGTTAATACACTAGGGCTTTCATTTTTCATCTGATCTTTAGTATTTATATTTTTTTGTTATTTTTTTTTAATAGATAAAACGCCTTGTTAGCAGGAAGCATTGCTGTGCCTATTACATTTATTCCGATTCGTTGATTTTTGATGGAGTTACGGCCCCTTGATTTCATTCAAAGAAGAAAGTGGGACAAATTAAAAAATGCCCATGCCAGACTAGACACTAGACTTATTGCCCATGATTACCAGGTGAGCGATCTAAGGCAATCCTATCCCTGTTGTTTTTGCAATGTTTTAAAAAAACTACTGATGGGAATTTTATGTCGACATTCCTTGATATAAAAGCCGTTTTAGCCAGAAGAGCATCCACAGGCCTTCTTGGGCCTCTTGTTTTTTAATAGAATTAATAAATGTCATCTCAGCAAATGGCAAACTCGATTGTTTTCAGTTGCTAAAATGTTTACGAACTTCCATTCAAGCATCATTGACCTTTTTATTTTTAAGTCCAGCTCCCGTTAGGCGAGACATGTGAATCCACGGATTTCTTATTTACTTAGTGGGTATTCTATCTAGTTGAAGCAACAACTTTTCATACCCGATACCGTCATGGTCTTGAAAAGCCTGATCTTGCACATGTGGGAAGATAAAAGTCGCACGCTGATATAAACAACGACAGTTGCATGACGTCATTATGTAACTAACATGCAAAACGTTAGTAGTCGGCGGCTTCAACGCACAGAATGTAAATGGTATTCAAGAAAAATAATCTTCCATGGGTATCCGGTTCAGATAGGGATTTCAAAAAACAATTATGAAAGGAGAAATTTGGAAATCGCCGAACTTGATAAGCACAAAAATATTGCAGTCTCGGTTTGTTTTAGACTGTTCATAAACGGTGGTGAAAAGTGTTTGCTACCGTTCACGCCCTCTAGCTCCCGAGCAGAACTCAGTATTTAAGATGTCTATAGCACACAATTTCAGCCATCCCGAAGATGGTATGCATATGACGATGAACATGGAACTTTCAATGAGGTATTTTCACATCATTCCATGGCCAGCGGCGTATGGTCCAAGTTTCTAAGAGCCAACATACAAGCAAACTTGGAATATACACTTGAAACTGCAACAGAAAATGTTGTAAACCTCAGCAACATGCCTAGCGGTAATGATGACTCATATTATGATGCTTTAGGTGAAATTTCATGTGTTATGTACAATAAATCAAGCAGTATACGGATGGTAAATGAAGCAACTCTTGAAATTACGCAATTCCACCAACAAGCTACATTAATCCATCTGGCTATCAAGCAGGATGTGAATGGTCTCATTCAGGTATGCACCTGTGTGGTGGTCCTAGGGAGGGGGAGGTGGTGTGACGGACAAACCAAGGGGTTATTAAACAAATGTACACATTTGTTGTCTAATTCCCATCACTAGGGGTAAGATTTATGTATCAGTTCGCAGGGTAGGGTTTAATATCAAACTCTCCATGTTTGTGTATGATTTCCTACACGGGGAATAGTTTTTTTTATCTAATCCCCGGGGAATGTCCTGCCGCCTCCACCATAATCCGGTGCCAGTGTCGTCTAATAGCTGCACATCCAATTTCAGACTGTGTTCATCTCACCTGCAACAGCAATACATATATCTGTCAGCAATTATTTAAAATATTTAAAGCCGAACAACACACTACTACTTTTTATGGCACACGTTTTATCCTACCGTGGCTTTCAATGGAGCTAACTGTGTAGTGAGACCTCAATGGGTCTGTACTTATGCTGGTGACCACTAGAACCGTATTGGACAACTCTTTTCCGCGTGACAGCTATATGTCAAGCATTTCGGCAATGTGGTTGTAAGAAAAGAAACCGTACATGTAGCAGTTGCAAATGCTACCGTGCTACTTTGGCGTGTACAGCGCCATAGAGCTATGCGTGGCAGTTCGAACAGAATGCAAACTTGAAAGTAGTTGATCAGGACTAATATATTAAATGTAGATATACAATTTGAACAGGAAATGTAGCATTCGCAGAACACAATCAACCAAATCATACATTCAAAACCAACAACAATTATATGGGAAAATAGAAGCAAAGCATGCGACACAACAGCCACAACAGGGTTGATAATATGGGTACGGCCTTAGCACAGTCAGTAGAAAAAAACGCCGTTGGAAAATAGTACCAGTCCAAACTTAAGTTTAAGATCATAACAAATAAAAAGTCTAAACTATGTCAATATTGGTAGTATTTTCGTATTTCTATGGGAGTTTTTATGGTGGGGTATTGATTTAATTGGCAATAGCAAAGGAAAAATAGGTGTGTTCCGTTAATAAGTACATCCGGAGATCATTATGCATATTTTAATACGTATATAACCGCAATTATATGAATACCGGAACATCTGATAACCACTACATAATGTTAAGCATAGACTGAACATATAGTTTTTGATGGGTGGTGTATACTCATAATTTTATTTTGAATAAATGCATAATCATGCCGTTACATTTGCAAACAATAGTGTTGGTTTTACAGTCCAAGCCAAACTATAGTGAATGAGAGAAAGTATTGGTTTAATATACAGCTGTATCTTATATTTACAGTACTTTGTTCGCCATCTTGGATATTTGGCGGCAATCTTGAAAATGATCGAAATTGAATTGGCTCAGGTTAATTTTCATTTGAATATAATATTTGCAAAGACTGTCCAAAATATCATACTTGTATCACAATCTGATATATTTGGCAAAATAGTTCAAATTGTGATACAAGTATGAAAGTTGGTAGAATGATCCTCTAAAGTGTCATGATCATGCTAAGAACCTGATCCACTTCTTTTTCACCTTATTTCAAAATGGGCAAGCATTTTCAAAATGTCTGCCAAGATGGCCTAATAGTTCAAAAAATGCTACCATGTCAACATATTAAACAGAAACTTGTAGTAAAACGTTATTTTATACCGCGTTGTTTATATACTAAAGAAAGGATATTCATGATTGTTTCAAACAGTTTCTTAGTCACACTATAATCGTTTATATCATAAATTATATATATAATAAATTATATTATATATGTGATTACAATGATAAAAACGATCAGAATAGACCAAACATTAGAGGTTTCTTTCGCATAAAAAAGAACGTGTTCGGCCGAATTTTTACATTCAAATAAAATTATTGATTGTATCACCCATACATATTACGAAGCTATTCTTTAAAATCCCTATCACACCATCAACATGCATATCTGGACTTGGACCGGTAACCAGAGAGGTCAAAAGTTGAAAATGGTCGTACTCGAAAGTAGTACCATCAGTGGTGTTATTTGGGATTATGATTGAGTACATAAAAGAGGTACGTATATTTACAGTTTTTGTTTTGGGGCATAGATTTCCGAAGATATGGGTGCAAAAAGCAAAGGAATCAGTCATCAGAGTGCTGAGTGGTACTAGTTTGTATGAGGTAAGATTTTAAACAAAATGAGATGTGGTTCGGCTGTTGTTGTCAAAAAAGGTCATCTACTTTCATTTTGAGCCAAATGCTGGTGCATAGAGCAGTCATGGTCATTGTTGTTTTGCTATTTTTGTGTTTTGTCGTCACGTATATACATTTTAACGGATATTTGAAGTGTCACGGAGCATTAGGGTAAGTGTTATTCTGTGTAGAGCTAACATTACGGTCTATGTGAAAATAATGGTGGTCCAAATCCATCTTACATATTTTGAGAATTCAGACTCTATCGACGTAATATAAACGGTTTTAACCAGCCAGCAAAGTCCCAAAACTGGAGCGCCGAATTCATATTTTACTCATATTCAATCACGGTTAATTTTAAGAACCCGTTTATAAACCTATAGTTTTAATCGGTACATTTACATTATAATATGACCTGAACACCTGCAGGGTTAAATGTAATGTGCAGGCCCTTTTATCATTTGATCACCAAAGGTGCAAGTGTATTAGGTGGTCCGAGGTAATTTTCTTTAAACTATTAAAGATTCTGCATTCTGGAGTACCGTCTGTTGTATAATTGCAATCAATATTGCCTTTAAATGTAATAGTTGTAGTGTCATCATGTTTCTCAGTGGGAAAATAAACTAGATTAGCACTGCAAAACCTTAACAAAAAGGGTTGCGTGTATTTCTTTCCCCCCATTTATTATCGACATATTTTGTATTTTCGGAGACACATGAACTCTAATATGTTTCAGAAACGGTAATTAATCAAAGGGTGATCGACACACAATTCATTTATTTCTAGGAAACTTAAATAATTTTAAAATAAAACTTCTCAGTTGTACACGTTCTCATAAAACATAAATACACCATTTACTTTAAAAGTCACAGCTTCCGTCAAAGTATAGATTAGTGTGCACACTTTAAGTAAACATTGTATTTAGATATGTACATGTATTCATTGTTGCGTGGGTAGAGCTAACTTAGTTAAATGTAGAGTGTTTACAAACATACCTGTATTATTGTTCGGCGCCCCTTGAGGGCGCCGGACATACTGTGGTAGTACTTTGACCTTAGGCAGTACTTTGACCTTAGCCATGGGGAATCAAAAGGACTGATAGTTGAGTATGTTTGGATTGTAATTAAAAAATGTTTAAATGGCATTTAAAGCATGCTATAAAACGCACCAGAATAAGATATAAAACACAAGAGATAAAACTGCTTAGCGATTTCTTGAATTTCTGTAAAAAATGATGCACCAATAATTCAAAAAGTATACAAAATCATTTCATTAAAACGATGTCTCCCTGTATTTTGACTGAAAACGAGGCAAATGCGTAATACGAATTTTAGAAAAATTAACGAAATTTATCGATCGTAATATCTGCGTTTCAAATGTTTTCACATTGTTCTCGTTTTTAAATCGTTTTGATTAATTATTATTGCCAAATTACATTAAATGTTGCTAAGAAATGAGAAAATACGATGATATATCGGAAAGTTTTGGCATTTAAATTTCGTTTACGGGAAATCGCTAATTTTGTAATGCTTCATTTTGACTGTCAAATGCAGACAAATGTATTGAAAACGAAAGTAGATTTATGAGCGCAGACTCGGAATCAAAAATATTCAAAATTATGCGACTTCCAGTCGAAATGGTGTTATGAAAAGGGTGTAATAGATTTGTTTGAACCCATCCCCCTTTACTTTTGAAAATCCCCCCACATTTTTAGAGGAAGGGGGGAAAATCCCCCCTGCTTTTTAGATCCTAGATTGGACACTGCATTTTATATTGTTTTCTAAGCTGAACTGGCTTGTGCAAGATCAGCTTTACCATAGGCTGTCATCCATCTGTCTTCTTCTCAGTAACCAACACTGAAATTTTCATGAAACATTATGTTAAGCATCTTAGCATTGACCTTTCAAGTTTGTTCAAATTGGGTCGACCATGTCATTTACTAAGTTATAAAATTAACTTAAGTATAACCTTACCCTTACCAAAAATATAGGCTTCTGGCGACTATTTGCTGCAACTCTGCGGCAAACATTGCTGCAAAGCTGCGGCGAACAAGTTTGCGGCGATGTTGCGGTACACTTTTATCATGCAAATGAGGTCTGCGACAAAGTTGCAGCGAACAAATATGCAAATGAGGTTCTGGTGATGTTCCGGCGATGTTCACCGCAACTTTGCCGCAGACCTCATTTGCATGGTAAAAGTGTGCGGCAACTTTGCAGCAAACTTCATTTGCATAATGCTTTTAGCTGTAATCTTCTGGCGATGTTCGCTGCAACTTTGCAGCAAACTTCATTTGCATAAAATGTTTCTCTGCACTGTTCTGGCGATGCTTGTGGTGATGTTCGCTGCAAAGTTGCGGCAATGTTCGCCAACACATCGCGGCAAAGTTCTTCAAAATAAATCAGGACTGAAATTATGAAATGGAACAATAGTGCGCTGTTTTAAAAAAACATATTTAGATCAAAAACATGATTTTTTTTCACTATTTAACATCAGGGAGTACGTTATAGGGAGGAGAAACGGGCTCGTTTTGCCGATTTATGTTGTCGCGCATGTGTTTCACTACTCCGTGACAATGACTAGTTCCGGTTGTTTCGCGAGTGTGTGAAAAACAGCAAATTCTTATAAATTATTACACTTACAAATTCAATAAAGGTGCTAAATGTAAACATAAGTATTATTTATTCACATTGTGTCCTCTGATACAGAGCGTATATTTGTTTGCATGTTTAAAAGCACATTTTACCAGACGGTTCCGTGTAACAAAGATGGCGCCACTCTGCGCCAAATAAAAAATGGTGACAGTGTATAGCTATTGCAAACGAGATACGAGACTACGGGTTATTTAGGCATTAATAATAACAAAAAGTGAATAGTAAACATATTTATCTTTGTCAAGAAGGTAATTTCATGGTGGTGATTATAAGACAAAGCCTAAAAAGAGGTGATGAAAATGTGCCTTTTGAGATATCAGCTAAATTTTTAATTTTATAGAATTAAAAATGGCGTGGAGCTATTGCAAACGAGATACGAAGTATGGGTTATATTAGGCATTAATAATAACAAAAAGTGAATAGTAGACATATTTATCTTCGTCAAGAATGTAATTTCGTGATGTTGATTATAACAGAAAGCCGTAAAAAGGGGCTGTAAAAACTGCCTAATTTGAGATGTTGGCTGAAATTTTAACTTTTCAAATGTAACGCGCTTACGATCGATTTACCTGTATCGATAAAATAGTAAATGGCGGCGTTCTAGCGCGACAACATAAATCGATAATCTAGAGCGTTTATGAACCCGTTTCTTCTCCCTATAACGTACTCCCTGTTAACATGGACTGCACCAAATTTAAATAAATGGAAACGATTTAAATAAATCTATACTAAATAAATTCTCTCGATTTAAAGTATATCCTAACGGTTTGTTATGGGGGGTTGCGGGTGTCCGACCAAAGTTGACATTTCAAAATGTCTCGTAAGGGTCCCATGCCTAGTTAGGAAATTCCTCACGGGTGTATGTCTCACGCCCAGTGTTTTACATGTGCTCATGGCGATGTCGACTTCTACTTTACTCCCATTTTCATGGAGATGTCGGCCGCTGTCATTTCTGCATTACTCCAATTTTCATGGAGATGTTGACCGCTGTCATTTCTGCATTACTCCCATTTTATGGAGATGTCGACCTCTGTCATTCATGCATTACTCTCATTTTATGGAGATGTCGACCGCTGTCATTTCTGCATTACTCCCATTATCATGGCGATGTCGACTGCTGTCATTTCTGCATTACTCCTATTTTCATGGAGATGTCGACCGCTGTCAATTCTGCATTACACTCATTTTCATTGAGATGTCGACCGCTGTCATTTCTGTATTACTCCCATTTTATGGAGATGTCGACCGCTGTCATTTCTGCATTACACCGATTGTCGTGGAGATGTCGGCCGCTGTCATTTCTGCATTACTCCCATTTTATGGAGATGTCGACCGCTGTCATTTCTGCATTACTCTCATTTTCATGGAGATGTCGAGCGCTGCCATTTCTGCATTACTCTCATTTTCATGGAGACGTCGAGCACTGTCATTTCTGCATGACTCCCATTTTTATGGAGATGTCGAGCGCTGTCATTGCGCATTACTCTCACTTTTACAGAGATTTCGAGTGCTGTTATTCCTGCATTATCTCCTTTTCATAGAGATGTCGACCGCAGTCATTTCTGCATTTCTCTCATGTTTATGGAGATGTCGAGCGCGGTCATTTCTGCATTACTCCCATTTTCATGGAAATGTCAAACATCATCCTAACTGTAGCAGTCCAATAGGCACTTGGTGCCTGGATATCTTAGAATCAGCACCAGACCCTTACGACAGACCGACACACATAAATATAAACATTTACCAATTTTCTTTTTAAAATTTCAATAATCTCAGTTAAACTTTTACCTGTCAATGTGCTTGAATACCCATTTTATTAAATTGTTTTCTTCCTGTGCCAATTTTTTTTATAAAACTGTATATTTTTGTGTGTTTTTTTTGAGTTTTTTTTACGGGTATAAATAAAAATATCATGATCATATTCACAAGTGCTATTAAATAGCAGATTCATTTCAAATTACAACTGAAAAAGTCGGCATTACCACTGTTAGTAGCGCACTGGGCTTTGAATCCAGAGGTCAGTTGGATCCTCAGACAGTACCATGTTGTCTTTAAACATGACACTATTTCTATAGCGTACACCCTTTATAATGATTGACATGCAACATTGTGTCTTATTGTCCCTCGTCTCCAGCCACTAATTCAAATGAGTAGATTATCAGTTACCTGTATAGATGGTTCATGTGATACAGTACTAGGTTTAATAACAAAACAAAAACAATTAGTCTATAAAACTGATCGTCTGTTGGCCCTTCGTGACATAAAAACGACGTTAAAAATTCAAACAGATATGTGAAGTGCATTGTCCATTAATTCTTGGCTTACTTAGCTTTCTCTCCAAATGTTTCAACAACGACTTTGTAATCACTCGGCATTCATCACCTTATCTTTCCATAAACTATTTATTTAAACCTAATGCAGTCAATTCATTTAATCCCATTTTAAGGAACGTCCTGCAACGAAACCGTTTGGAAAATTGTCTGAATGACCAAGTCAACATAGCAACGTTTGTTAATATTATGTCCATGACCACTAAATATACCAAGGTTTAGTCAGTACTGATGATAAGATAGTTAAAATAACTGATAAACACGTGTACTGTTATTTAATAACGTATGTTTTAATTCTTCAAAATTTTGGCGCCGAATTGATGCTTTGCATCAAGTTTTTCTTGTACTATTTGTAACCCGGATATTTTCTGATCAGATTAATAATTGGTCCCCGCGTAAGAATTTTAGAGGTACGGTAATAGAAATGTGTTTATATCACAGAGTCTTCTTCACTTGTTAACGTAGGAAATATAAATTTTAGTTTATAAAATGGTTTAACATCACCTTTTTTTGTGAAACAATATGCGCATGTCAGAATTGCGCTTATCGCCGGTAACCTGGTACCATAAAGATATACAGGTTCACCCGCAATTTACATTACGATACGACACGCTTGAGATGCGCTGATCTTATTCACCACTCAAACCTTGTTCCCCGAGCTACAGTACACGCTTTAAGGGCATCTTAAAAGTACATTCCTTTAATACAAAATATACTTCAAACTGTGGTTTAGAAATAACGATGTATTACTCCTTTTTTGTCAAGTTACACATTACATTTGAATATATGTGCGTCATAACTGTAATGCTATAATCTAAATGTGTAGCATGGTCGGTTACATTTCCTTTGATGAATGCAGAGCATTAAATCGTTTAATTTAGGATAACTAAAGGGGCGTGGTTTTACCGTACTACAACTACCGGATATTGGAATTTAGAGTACGGTCACTATGACGTCACAGTGTTACTGAGTACATCATGCTACAAAAAAGATAGAGTCTGTCTCAGTTCGTTGGTTATTTAAACACCTCGATGGGCGACGCCCATCTCGGTGGTTAAATAAGCCAACTCGCCGAGACCAGACTCT
Organism: Cyrtodaria siliqua; assembly: GCA_037043455.1. Taxonomy (NCBI): domain Eukaryota; kingdom Metazoa; phylum Mollusca; class Bivalvia; order Adapedonta; family Hiatellidae; genus Cyrtodaria; species Cyrtodaria siliqua. The sequence goes on from JAWPHD010010387.1 coordinate 20,435, forward strand.
ATCTATTACGTATACCAAATTTAATGTACTTTTAAATTGCATAATTTAACATGTTAAGATTTGTTTTTTTAAGAAAAAAACTGTGTTTATGAGCATTAAGGATCATTATTATACGTGCGGGGGAACATCAGATACGCACTAATTTAAGTTGTATAGACGCTTAAAACAGGATAGGGCGACTTTTATTCAGATTTTAGTCAGTCTATTTTCGATGTAAAATAATTAGGTACACGTGGGTGCATGCCTCCTTTAAGCATACCACTTGCAAAGCAATTCAAGTGACCGGTCACTCTATAAGCTAAAACCTAAGCGCAATTATTGCAAAGACAAAATCTCAGAAACTACAGATATATTGCTCTCCAGAGCTATTTCATCATAACCTTAGAGGTTGAGTACCACACAATTATTGTAAAGACAAAATCTTAGAAACTACAGATTGCTAAACATAGCTATTTATCCTAACCTTAAAGGTTGTGTGCCACACATTCACGTAAGTTGTTCAAAAACGAAAAACAAATACTGCCGTTTACGTAATTTATCTAGCTCTTAAACGTTAACAACAACAATTTCATATTATGACAGGATATGATTTATAAATTTCGATCTTTAAATATTAAAATTTAAACTCATTCGTCAGATTTGTCCATGTCCTAAAGTAAAAGCTCTACCAGCGTCCCATGTGACAATGTCAACGTCTCAGTGGTAGGCGATGACATGATAATTTGTCACATGACATTGTATCCCACCAGACGGCGCTTCCGCACTCATCTGTGTACTTTCGCTCAAAGAACTATGGAATTTGTTTGCAACCGGACTATTCCGACTGTTCATCGAGTACGAATAGGTGCCTTCTTTTTTTCTTGTTTAAATAAAAAATATATTTGTCCTTAGTTATCTACTATAAATTGCTTCACTATTTAAAACAGTAAAAATTACATATATTCAAGATTTAGAGTCTTAAACATGTATCTATTAAAGTAAAATAGTCCCCACCTCTTTACCGCCTACACTAACGAATTTAGTAACGAAAACGAAGATTCGTTAGTGATGTGCCAAAGCATACAGGTCAGTGCGACGATAGTCACGTAACCGGTGATACAACGGTCACATGAAGATAGCTAAAATATCAAAATGGCAAACACAAAATGAACACTATGACCAGACACCATTAATGATACGAGGGGTGCTGCTGACTGAATGGTATAAAATCGAACGAAACACCACTTACTTTTGACATTTGTTATGTATTTAGGTTAGTACTTCAAATTTAGGTAGGCTATTAAGAGCAATGAGATTTTGAAAAACGCTGGTAATCACAGATGCTATTCTCTAACCCAGTCAGTGAGTAACGTAATGGTGGTGTACATTGTGAATGTTTTAACGGCGGAGTGATAAGCCAAAGTAAAAACCTTATTATAACGCAGTATAATCTGATCAAAATAAAGTGTGTTTTACTAAATTATCGTGAATGCAAGGAACGACAACTCTCGGTAGAGATTGCCTAAAAGTCACCGCCGGTTTACATGTCCGATACGGTGTAGGTTTACTACCACCACTAATTACATGTAAACCTCCGAGGTGTATCGAATGTAGTTGCTATAATAAAAAGTAATCCCTCCTTTTTTGATGGAATTGGGCATTATAAGTAGGGGAAAACTGCCCATTTATATTCGGTTTTGTGGCTGTATGTATAAGAAGCGTATTAATAGCTTTAACTGGATCACTAATGAAGATTTTCGAAATGTCGACTCTATGCTTACACTTTGTGAGCAACCATCAATGAAAACAGCTATACCCTTGACCTGTTTAGCAAACAAACAAGAACTTTCTCACATGTCTTGTGATCCCACCTTTTCTGTCGATTCTTGAAGTCTAGTGAAAATTAGTTTTCTATATGAACATTACACTGCTGGATTGTCCATACTTGAGTTTAATTTGCAGCAAATCATTAATATGTGACACTTTAACATTGGTTTCTGTGGGGAAAATAATTAGTGGTTTCATACCTGTAATAAGTCGGAAGGACGTGTCATCATTTCACATTCACATCTACCTTAGTGTTATCCATCTAGTGGTGTGATCGTTGTTTATAAGGATATAAAGTGAAAGGCGATACATATCAAACAATTCCACTGTATTTCGTTATTTAAAAGGTAAGTTTTTGATCCTATTGTTGACGATTGATGAGCTACATATGCATACATGTAACCTGCCTTGTATTCGTGTACACGGTTGAGAGAGACACGTCGATGCAATGTGGCCACTGTTGTATTGTGTCAAGAATGTGTGTACTACAGTATGAACGCCAGCCCTGTGGCGTAGGAAAAAAAAGGAAATTAAGGCGAAATTGACACTGGTCAGATTTATAAACCTGTTATCTATAAACTGTGATTATCACGGGTCGTTGTTAAAGTAATAATATTCACGAAGTACATTGCTCGAACATTATTGTTGTACACTTCATGTAATTCCCATTAATAAAGGTATTTTTCAAAGGGTTTTAAGGTTTAAATTGCCGATAATTCGCTTTTCAATCAAATTCAATTTATGTTGTTTATTTTAGAATCGACAATAAAAACAAATACATATAACCGCAGATAAATATTTCCTCTGTCCATATGTACAATTTTAATAAAATCGGAGAGAAATACTTTTTTTCCGAAAACTAACTAACATGAACCATCGACTCAAAGACGGCAAAATTCATATACATTTACAGGTGCGACCGGGTACACAAGCAATGAAGTATGTGTCCATGCGTTCCAGACTAAATTTCTGATCTATACCAGAGTGCTCAAATTAGGTTTTAAACAAACAAAATTGCAACGGTTCGTCCGGAATCGAAATCAGGATGGTGAAAATATACGTTACAGTGTTAATTTTCTGATTCAGAACAAATAGCGAAAAAAGTAAGTTTTAACAGCGAGAACTTCGATGTTTTTTATGATTAGGTTCACTGACATGTCTACTATTAAAAACCAAAATTTAAAGTCAATCAGAAACTACTTTTTTTTCTCAAAATTAACAAAGCACACCGTTATCGCCAAAACATAAAGAATCGGCGTTTTCACGGGATACAAAATTGTGAAGTTATGAAAACATTTTTAAGAGATAAATTGGTTTCAACATTGTTCAGTATTTAAACAACTATTTTAGAATAATGTTCACAGTTTTTCTGAAGGACACCATGACGGTAGTAACCCTCCAACCCCAACATTTCTCCCCCACCCCCTCCACTCCGTACACATTAAGTTGTATATAGTTAAGAATGCTCTTTTTTAATCAAATTCGATTTGTTTCCATCTCTCCTCTGTCTACCGTCCGTCTCAAAGATGGCAACATTATAAACATTTAGAAACACGACCGTGTACACAGAACAAATAATTAATTTCGTTATGTAAACACATATATTTCAAATGTATGTGTCTATGTATTCCAGACTAAAATCCTTTTGATTAATGTCAAAGCCCCCATTTATTTTAGCAATCACATTTGCATCGGTATATCGGGATATGAAATCATGATGGCGACAATATACGTTGCAGAGTTCATTTTCGGAATCAGAAAAAAGAGTGATAAACTAATATAAGTTTAATAGGCAAAATTCTATTATTTTAACGGGTCATTTAAAACTTAGGGGATGACTCGAGTTTTAAAGAAAACAAGATTGGCGTGTGTCCCTTTAACCAAGTAAATGCATGACTGACGAGTAACAGACATGCTAGTGTCAGTAACAAACATTATATGTAAACTTTATTAATGAAAAATATCAAATGGCCTATCAGTATACAATACAAAACACATCATATTTATAATTTAACAGTCAATGGCTTCATTATTGTCCATCTGATGAATACACGTTTGTTATTTTATAATCAAATATATAGATAGTTTATTAATATAAAATGCCTTAGGCCTATCAGTATACATATACTAACTTAATTAACGAAATGATAACAATAATTATAATAATATATGTCCCAATGCATTATAACTACTGAAAACTATTTAACCTCATGCAATGAGGTTAAAATCTAGGTTACAGTCCTAGTCAATATTACATGGAAATATATATTTGCCTTAATCATGACACATCAAGTTAAGGTCTTGCCGAAACGAAATGCAAGAAATTGGATGTGTAGATTAACGCATAAACAAAACATCATTTATGTTCACAAAATAAAATAAAAAAAATAGATAAATAAATAAGTAAATAAACAAAATGCTGAACTTATAGAACAACATATACTTCCAAATCTCATTCAAATTAATCAAAAGTGACTTTTAAAATTATTATGAAATCTTATTCTGTCCTAATTCAAATAGAACATACTATTTCTCTTCAAGAATGCTTTGTGTTTATAGTTTGAAATATTTCTTATTGTTTTAACATTTTCATTTTTCATTAATTCTATAAATTTTGGAATATTCGGGCGTTTCCAATAATAACCTTTAACATATTGTACCCTAAGATCAGAATAAAGGGGACATTCGAGTAAAAAATGAAATTCATTTTTTAGAATGTTACATAATTGGCATTTTCTTTCATTTAATGGAGTCTTATTTGGTTTATGCCAACGGTCTGTCTCCATTACTAATCTGTGAGATGACACTCTTAATCTTGTTAATGCAACGCGAAACTTGTTTATTGTAATTTTTGTCTAAATACCTTTTAAAGTCAAACTCAGAGAAAAGTTTATAGCTTCTAGCTCTAGATCACATTTGTGTAAAACAATCTTTTAACCTTTGCTTAAATAAACTTATAAACACATTTACATTTTCTACACCTTGGTTTAACCAAACATGATAGAGACCCAAATTTTCTAACATATTTTTTATATTTGTTGTCCATGATGATTTATTTGGATTGTTTTGCATATCAGCTAACATCATGTTGTACGTAAGTTTTACATATTTAGAATCACTGCATCTCAAAATCTTAAATCAATATTTTATCATAGAAACAAATCTGCGTTGCCTCATATACATTCTACCCAGCTCACCGTAAATACAATTATTTTGGGTTTGGATTTTAACACCTAACAACATTTTGCAAAATTTTAAATGTACCCGTTCAATCTGATCAGCTTTTATATATCCCCAGACTTCTGATCCATAACATAATATAGGCGATACAAGTTTATCAAATAAGTCTAGTGTGTGACTTACTGATATATCTGTAAATTTATATACTAGATAACTGTTAAGTTTAAAAATTGCTTTTAGCGCCTGTCCTGATAATGTATCGCATGAATCAGAAAAGGACCCACCAGTGGTAAAAACTATTCCGAGATAGCTAAACTTATTTACTATTTATAATTCTAAATTATCATACATAAAGCTAACAGCTAATCTGTTCCTTCCACCTTTCTTAAAAATAGCAATTTTAGATTTATTTACATTAACTGTTAAACACCATTTGTCACAATAATCTTTAAGTATTTCTAAACCATCCTGTAATCCCTTCTCGGATTCTGAAAATAAAATTATATCATCTGCATATAACAATAATAATAATTTAAGCATCCCTACATCTACACCTTGAAAACCCTTTAAACTCAACGTGTCTTCTAGATCATTAACGTACATAGAAAAAAAAATTGAGAGACATGTACATGAGAAATCTTCACTAAGTTGTTGATTGTATTTAACTCTTGATTTGACATTACTATACATGGATTTAATGACATTTAGTATTTTACCCTAACACCGTATTTAATTAGTTTATACCAGACGATATCCCTAACAACGTAATCAAAATCCTTTTAAAAATCAATAAATGCTACGTACAGTTTTTTATTATCATTTAAAATGTGATTTATAACACCATGTGGAATAAATATATTGTCTACTGTCCCCATGTTCTTTCTAAACCCCGCATGCACCTCAACATAAATATGATAATCCTCTGCCCATTTATTCAATCTGTTATTTAGTATTCGTGTAAATAGTTTACGAAATGGCTAAATAACGTTATTCCCCGATAGTTTTCCACCTCATTTACATTGTCCTTTTTGTGTAATGGTACAATATATCCCTCTGTCCACTTTTTCCGGAAAGTATTCCAAATCGTAAATGTTATTAAACAGTTCAAATAAATAACCAATTATATAATCAATTCCATATTTAAAAAACTCATTTATTATAAAATCTGGGCCGCCGGATCGTCCGCAGCGCAATTCTCTGCATGCCTTTTTTATTTCCTCGAGCGAGATTTCATTGTTCAGTTCAGAAAACATAACCTGTAATTCCCCGTTTAGGTACCGCTCGTTAAACTCTAAAAATCTTCGTCAGGTTGAAAGAAAACAGAGTCATTTATTGATTTGAAATAAACAGCAAAGTTTGTAGCTGTTAACTTAGTTGAAGATTTACTAGTCGTAAGATTTTTTAGTAATTTCCAATATTCTTTGGCATTTTGAAATCTCATTTTTTCTAATTTAAGTGTTGTCTCTTTATCATAATTATGTTTTTTATTTCTTATTAAATTTTTATATTCTGTCCTAGCCTGTGTCATGTGCTTTCTATTATTTTCTGGTTTGTCTTTCCTATAGTAATTTACTTTCTCATAAAACAGATTTTGCTTTTCTTTACAAGTACCATCAAACCATGGCTTCGTATGCTTTCTGCTAGTGTTTATATCACTGCTTAAATTTCTTTTAAACAACGGGCTACACATATTATCCATGTAATTATAAAAACAATCAATAATGTTTTCATCTTCAACATGGTTAAGTACTGATGATATATGGTTAAGTACTGATGACATATTTACAGTTATACTATCTACTTTCTGTTTATTACTATCGCTTTTAAGCAGGTTTGAGTATATATCCGCTTTATCAGTATTCCATTAAAGAACGCAAGATTGGCGTGTGTCCCTTTAACCAAGTAAATACATGACTGACGAGTAACAGACATGCTAGTGTCAGTAACAAACATTATATGGAACTGGACCACTATTAATTTCCCATAGACTTACATTATAGCCTAATATGGTGTCACACATGCCGTCATACTCCGTCATACTTGAAACTGTCAGTAAACCATCTTCAAAGCCAGCACAACACAGACATAGCAAAAAATCAAGCTCCATTTCGGCTTTCAACTTCAGGACTTTGCTCATATCGATTCTGACGACTTCAGGTCAAATCTGACGAAGAACACAAACAAATCTTACCTCACAAAAAGTAGTGCCATTGACTTGTCTCAGCTCTGATTAACCTGATTCTTGCAGCAAAATATCTGGGAATCTACTCTCTACACAAAAATATTAATCTACACTATCTGTGGTCACACAGCATCTCAAATAACTCTACTGTCAACTGTATATAGGACTACTTTAGGCAACTACAATTTTGACCCCCTGGTTCCTGGTCCAAGTCCTATATAGTGTATTATGTGAATCACTGTACGCGTGAATCCAAAAAGTACGGGTCTGTTATCTTTATGTAAATATGTTATAGGGCATATATAGTTTCTTAAACTTGAACATTACAATCCAAAAAAAAAGGAATTTGTTGAAAACAAACATTTTATACATTTTCCTGAAAATATATAACAACGATAAAAGTTGAAAACTACTATATTCTGCGAATATTGCTTCAGGGAAAATTTAATAAGACTGTTTTCATCAAATAGCATGTTTTGTTTGTTTTAAAACACTTTTTAAATTTATGATTTAAAAAAAATGGATGATCAGAATACATTTCTTGCACAATGTTGAATCCTGTAATTTAACAAGTGGTTTGGTTCACAGGCGACAGTGGCGAAGAGGAAAAACTGTGCGGGCAAGACTTTTCATTTATTTTCCGGTCACGCTAACTTTCAACTACTGACTTCAAAATAAATAGGGATTATCATCTCACCAAAGGCAGTCAAGTATGACGTTTTATGAAATTAGCTTTAGAGAAAATAAAGTTTCAGTGCGGACACGATTTTTCATGATCAGGTCACGGTGACATTGACCTTAGATTTACTGACCTCAACCTTAATAAGGGTCATACTCTTACCAAAGGCAGTCAACCCATGACGTTTGAATATACTTGCTTCAGGGAAAATAGAGTTACGGAGCGGAAAATAGTTTTCCTGATCAGTGACCTTGACCTTTGATCTCAAACTAAATAGGGGTAATTCCTTCATCAAATGCAGTCAAACAATGTAGTTTCATGATACATGTATTTGCTTCAGTAAATAAGGAGTTACATTGTGGCCAATACATTGTGGCCAAGATATTTTATGATCGCTTCAGGGTGACATTGACCTTTGACCTACTAACCTCAAAATCATCAAAAGGTGTAATAGTCTTATCATAGACAGTCAAGCCCTGAAGTTTCAAAAGATTTCCTTTAGGAAAAGAGAAGTTACAATGCGGACAATGCGTTTCAGTATCTGTTCGGTGACCTTGACCTTTTACCCAATCACAATAAAAATTTACCCTCTTGCCATAGGCAATCCATGCATTAAGTTTTATGAGTTTTGCTTTAGGGAAAGTGGACTTACAGTTTACAACATTTTATATTATCATGTTACGGTGACCATGACCTTTTACCTACTGACCTCAAAATCAAAAGGCATCATTCTCTCACCAAATGCAGTCAACCCATGAAGTTTGATGGGATTGACTTCGGGGGAAGTGGACAGTGCGGACAAGATTTTTCATTGTCACGGCGCCATTGACCTTCAAAACTCGATATGCACAAGTTTCGTCAAAATCCAACAGGTAGCGCAGACAAGATTTGTGACAGACGAACGGACGGACGGAAAGTCCAAATATAATCTGTCTCCCCTACCACTTTGTGGTGGAAGACATAATTATAAAGACAATCTTTTAGTTCAGATGTAGACTTTCTTTAACAAAGAATTGAGAGAACATAAACTTCAGCATTGACTCTGGTCAGTGGTGTACCTGGAGTTTTCTTTCACATGACTTGCAGTCTGAAAGAAAATAAAGACATAGAATAAAAAGTTAATATAAGTCGACCAGAGTATTCGATTTGAATCCGGTGTTGGGGGTGGTGTGGGGGGCATGTTTAGGGGAACGGGACATTTTTAAATTTAATTATTGTTTAACGGCTCATCAACACGAGTCGCCCCAGAGAGAGGTGAACGATACATAGATAGCCAGGAACCATGCCCTTCGCTTACTATCGATTAGATCCCTATGGTTCTTTAAAGGTGAAATATGGCGTGTCTTTTGAGTATATATTCGGAAATATATATATATAATATACAATCTGTTCAAATCTTACACTTATTGGTTGTCCCGTTTTCTCACAGTAGCCAATTTTATCTCATAGCGCACATGCTTCGAGTTTCGCCCTGGTAAGTGTCACGTGATCCTGTGACGTCATTGGTACCAAACGATTAGCCGTGTCGCATTGAGTTGTATAGTATTGTCTATGCAGGATTACATTTTATGGTACTTGTTAAAAATGCCGTGTGCTGTTGCTGGGTGAAAACGTTTGCATAAAGAAGGACAAGATAATAACCTAAGTTTCTTTCGTTTCCCTAATCGAGATAATGATATATTAAGATCTGAAGTGTGGTTAGACCGTTACCGAAGAAAATCGCCCCACTCGTCGAGAAAGTGGGAACCTACGAAAGACGCGCGAGTTTGTAGCAAACATTTTGAGTTGACTTCGTGGGAAGTCCATCCTTTGGTTTCATTATCTTTGAATTTGGAGAACAAAAGGCCATGCATATTAAAATCAACAGCGGTACCAACGACATTTGACTATAAAAATGAGAAGTGCATTACCCCGCCGTCTCCAAGCAAGTTGTATTCGCCTATTCGACCGGCGTTGAAGAGAAAATTCATACATGAAGTAAGATTGAAATTTATGTTCAATTATCTTAGCACCTCATCGGGTATACGTATGATAATTTGAAGAAAGGTGTATAGTCTTAGATCTTTATATACACCGTGAATGTTTAGCTGTTGAATTAGAAGCATGCGTCTTTACGCGAATCAATGAAGAGTTGACGACGCTAATAATATGTAGCCGTCATTTTTTTAAAATATTGCTAAGAACGTTCAGCATATAAATTTAAATGAATCCGGTGAAATAAACACTGTGTCTTTGTTCCCAAATTTTAATTTTAATAATTTTAAATTATAAACCCCTTCTGCCACAGTGTTATAAATATATATTATCAACATATATAGGTCTATGGATTTGAAAAAAAAAATGTTTGATGGATATCTATTACAAGGCAGAAAATTAATAATATTAATAGCTTTTATATTAATTCAGTAATGTTTTATGGCAAAACAACAACAATAACGCCTCTTAGCTCGTGCAATAAGTAAAACAAGTATAATAGAATAATATACTTTATATTATGGTATTTGCATATGTTTGGTCTGTTTTCGATCTGAATATCAGGAGTTAGTATTCATGAGTAAGTATACTTACTAACTGTCTATAACATTTGGCTATATTATTTAAATCATAGTATTTTTCTGTCTTGTGCGCGACAATTAGAGCTCGCATATCATGTGATATATCCGTCTTGTGCAATACGCGTCTGCCCTCGGCGGTATTTCACCGCTCAAGTAATTGCAATAAACAGGAAATATATCATAAAACTAGGTTTCCCTAAATGGTGCGTGCTTTTGTGATATACCGACGTATGTACCCTAATTAGGCTGTACTTCAATAGTGCACCGCAGTATTTGATTAGTCTGTATTGATATTTGGGGGCAGTGGAGACTGGAGCTAGAGCGTGTCATATTACAATCACCGCTCCTAGAGTGTTTGGTGTTAATGGCGACTTATGGCAAATATATAATACTATAGAAATTATATGCTGTTTCATTTATTATTGTTTTCATTAATTTTTTATCAATTATGGATAATATCTAATAAATATATTTGTTCCATGTCTACTTATCGGCAAAAAAAATCTGACGCTCGTATTTAGACCAGGTCCATTCATTCGGAATATACTACATTTTGCGGTTATTGTGTATGTACCAAGATATTGCAGTGTTACGGGAAACTTACTGTCAGATTTCGATGAAAACAATGTTTACGTTGTTTTTTGTTTGTTGTTGCTGTCAGTGTATAAAGACACTATTTTGTTAGATTAGTGAATAGTGTAATGAACCGCTGAACGTAACGAATGACATGACACGATAGTCTTTACAAGCTCTCCATTTGCACCGCGTTCGACTTCATCATCAGTTGATGAATCCGATGTATTTTCGTCCTCAGACACGTATTCTGGCTCAAAATCGTAAGGTTGCACATTGTGTAACCGTCTTATCACGGGCATTTCCTCTGACTCGGTATCATGATCGCTTAATTCCTGCATTTTCACACAAGGTATACTGTTTTGCGTTCGGTCCCAATGTAAACAAAAAATAGTTTGTTCCCAATGACGTCACTTACGGTAATTCGCGCAAGAGTTTTTCCCCTTAGATTTTTTTCGATATTTTAGCAATGCCTGTTCGCCTGTTCGATTTTTATCTTTAAAAACATATTTTTACTGAACATACATCAATGGCATAGTAATAATCGTATTTATAATGATATTTAATACTTAAAAACATATCAAAACCGGATTTGTTGATTTAGGACCAATTTCTGCTTTAACGCGCTTTGAGGACAGACTCCGATACACAGGACCACCCGGTTTACGTTCCCATTAGACAGACGAGGTTAAGTTGTCTTGCCGCAGGGCACATCGAAATAACCCAGTGGCGCCAGTAAGACTTGACTCCGTGTTCACTGGATTCAAAGCCGAGTATGCTATCCACTGGTCAACAACGTCCCTTGACAAAAACTGAGTAAATGGCAACATCCAAAAAAGGGTCAATACGTATTATATTGTGTATCATACGAGTATATGATTGATCTGACAATGACATGATTACACACTTAAAGTGGCACACAACAATTTTAATGTTTTTCGCCCAACCCAACAGTTAAGCAAGAATCTTTTATAAGGAAAGTTAAGGACTATTGGTCGGCCATCTTTGAAAAAATATTCCAAAATGGATGTGGTATGATTAATTGAAATTTTCATCCAAATGCATATTATAGGCATGAACATTGTCAATGATATAATAAATGACATTAATGCAACACTATTGATGTGAACATAATATCAGAAACAATATTTATTTCGCAGAAATAGTGCCCTTTATATTCGAAAAGTTTGACGCAAGTTTACTCTAAGATGTTTTGTTTTTTATGTTAAAGAGGCACTACCTATATCTACGCGATTTTCAATGTAAAATATTAAATACTCAATATTACTGCATTTATATGTATGCAAAGATATTTTATGAATATTCTAAGAAGCAACAAGGTTCGTATTCCAGTTCTGTAAATTATTAATCATGATCAAAACAATATCTTGAATAAAATGCTGCCCAGCCGTTTATTCCTGCCGGAGAACTACGAGTTTTTACGATTTTATCGGACATGCGCAATGCCATTCAGTTGAACGAAAACAAACTACTCGGGGCAGTTCCGATAGTAAACGAATCGATCGGAACTAGTCGCCAATCCGACGAGGCACTTCCGACTGTAAACGAATAAGATCGGAAAATCTCCGTAATCGGCTTGTCTAAAACAATTCCGAATACAATTTCAAAAATCCTATCTTTTCTATCCTGTTTTTCCCCAGCAAAACGCATATTACATGGGGTGAAATTATTGCCGTTTACCATTTTCATAGTCCTCTTTACAATTAAGTAAAGTTTATATCGATTGGTGGACAAAAAGATATAGGTAGAGCATCTTTAAATAAATGTGTCCATATAATTGTCCATTTATCTAAAAATGGCACACGAGACATCATTTCCAGTATAGTGTGGTATGTATAGAAATAATTGTGGACTTCCGGAAGAAAGCACGAAACGTTGCATGTTTGAACCTTAAGGTATTACCTTTAAATAAAAAAACAGGAGACACGCCAGTGAACCTATGTCTCCCGGGAAAATGAGGCCCTAAAAGTGGTACCCCAATTTTTAATATAAAACTATTATTAATCTTAATACTATGTTTGTGTCGTAAAAATGTTTGTGTCGTAAAAAAGTTATGTAAGTAAACAATTATAAAAAAGTAACAATATAATATTGCAAGTCTTTTTACTTAGTTACCGTCTATGTTAAGCATAATAATTATGAGGCACACAAAAGGGGCATTTTTTTAATTAAGCAGCGCTCAAATATGAGCTATTGAGATTACCATTCGACCGCCTGCCTTCTTTACTATTTGCTTGAAAATACTTCTCAACAACGGCTCTGCTAATTTTGACCATGAACAGTCCTTAGATTAGTGTCATTCAAATTTGTTAAAATTGGGTCAACATGAGTGCCAAGATTCTCTCTGTTACTAAAAATAGTAGATAACAATAAAAAATCTTCTCAAAAACTGCAAACCTTTTTTTCGACAGATATTGCTTAGAATTGATAGCTAGGTAATAAACTATCAAGCTTTTTCAAATGAAGTGGTCAAAAATGGCCACACACAATGGGCGGGGGAGTAAGGCAGGGGTGGGGTCCAGGGTTTGCAAAGTGAGAGTTCACATGTTATCCATAGACTTACATCGGAAACACTTTGCGAATTCAACTATGAAACCACAAATTATAGAGTGATACTACTTCGCATGTAGCATTAGTTTATGGTCGTCTATTAAGTTTGTTCAAATGGAGATCCTGAGGTCAGGTTTGCTCCCTTCATGCTATGACCTCAGAGCTCACGGTGTTACAAGATTATGATTAAGATTCTTGTATTCTCGAAAGAAGCCATATATATTTGAATCAATTTTCTTCGATAAGTTTTCGTTTGTCTCACATGTTAATGGACAAGAAATAGCTACTTGAGGGGGTCATTCACACTCCGTACTCGGGACCCTTCCATCCTGTCATATTTATGTGGGTAGGGATGGGGGATGGTTTGTCCTTTTGTCTGTTATTGCACAAGAACATGCTGCTTATCTTTTACATTTGTGGTGCTGGGGTGAGGGTATACACACTCCATAATCTGGACCCTTCCACCCTCTTTCATATCAATGGGTGTCTGTCCCCCACCCACCTACCCACCGCCACCCCCGTTCTTACGCCAAAGCTATGTGATAGTATTGTCATTATTGTCTACATTATACATCATGTATAGTATCATGTATAGTATTAACTGCGATTTAGAAAGTGTCGATTCTTACGGATGACGGGAGGTATACCGTACTGGTTCTACCCAGGAATAATGGTACCACACAAAACTCGAATGTCATATATAGCCTGAAATATGCTGTGACGTAAAACACCATTCAAACAAACAAACAAACAAAACATTTTTAACCGATTGTCATTACTAAATGTCAACTTTAGGGTACGGATCGTCCCTGGTATGTCGTCATGTAGGCAAGATATTGAGCTATTATATAACCTAGATGAAGTAATGTGCAAACAGGTAAATAACTTTGTACGTATTTCTAATCGTATGTTGACTCATGTATTGAATCACGTTATGTGTGTAGTCATCAACTATACAGATATGCAAATTAGTTGACAACTAAAGCAAACATATTTCTCGTCACGAAGAGTTACGACATTATCTCTAGCATAATATATAAATGAACGTCTAGGACAACAAATATAGTAATTAATTCATATCACGGAAAGAATAAAATATCAACAAACCAGTAATTAGATTATAAGAAGTGTTCATGAGTATCCGGTAAAGGTAGGGAAATTCAACACGAGGTATAACTGTTTTTATCGGAACAGAGGCTCGAGCTCGGGCTCGGTGGTACATTCTTTAACACGTTTTGTTTTCCTACTTGAATTTCGAATAGGTGGTTCCACTTCTCCAGCCTTTAAATGTTCTGCGTATTGTTTAATCACCCTTAGTACATGTTGCCTGCTTTTTAATTTAGTATTATGACTGTTACCTGTGATACGTAGGCTTCATAACCGCTGCTCCCAATTAAATTCCATTTTGTTTATTTCCCCCATTGTTTTCTCGTTTAGCGCAAAGCGTTTTGCTAGAAACTGGGACCATATGCCGCTGGCCATGGAATGGTGTGAAAATACCTCATGGAAGTTTCCATATTCACCGTCATCTTCTGGGTGGCTGAACATTTTGTGCTATAGACATTTTAAATATTGAGTTCTGCTCAACCCAGGGGCTAGAGGGCGTGAACGGTAGCAAGCACTTTTCACTACCATTCATGAACAGACTGCAATATTTTTTGTACTTATCATGTTCGGCGATTTCCAAACTTCTCCTTTCATCTTTTTTTTTTGAATTCCCTATCTGAACCGGATACACCTGACTGATTACTTTTCTTGAATACCATTTACATTCAGTGCGTTGAAGTCGCCGACTACTAACGTATTGCATGTTAGTTACATAATGACGTCATGCACCCTTCGTGGTTGATCAGGATATCATGAACTTATTCGTGCAAAATAGACTGCTCTAGTCGTTGTAAGTGCTTGAAGGCCAACATCCATTGCTTTGCTTCTACAATGGCCAGTGTGAATGTCAGTTTAAATTAAAGAACAGGCATTATCACTTACATATTTGTTCTACCAAGGTAACCGTCATGACTATCGCGTAAGGTTAAATACATTTAGCAAAGAATTGGCGCAACATTAATATAGAGCAAAGCAGTCATGAAAGTAAAATCTTATCAACTGAAACAGTGTTCTGAAAATATTTATAACAAAATAGTAAAACAAAAGATATAACACGAGCTGACGGAGGACAGTGCACTTGACTATTGAGTCCTTGTTTATTTTTTTGGGGGAAACTAAGTTGAAAAAAGAGAATACTTCTGCTAATATTCATAACAGATTAAGGACATATTTTGAGCCTATTGTATTTGGTGGGGGTGGGGGTGGGGGTATGGGGTTGGAGAGAGACTTTCTATAGGTAACTTCTATAGGTAACTGTAAATCACTGAATCACTCTTAGTCATGCAATTTCAGGAAAACATTGTGATATTCAATTTTGATTCACATTATGAGGCCCACCCAATAAAGCCTAGACGTTCTTGATACAATTTTCAATAAAGATCAAGTTTCATCAATAAGCACTTATGACTTCTCTACACTATATACAACCTTATCACATCACCTTATTAAAGACAAGCTAAATTCTCTTATTCAAAAAACATTCACTAGAGAAAATACTACATTTTTGGCATGTAATTAATATTAAAGCGTTTTTTACTAACGGCAGTTTAGACAGTTATACTATGTGGACTTGCTATGAAGTTTGTGAAGCACTCATCAACCTATTAGATAATATTTTCGTCAGGTATGGAACCACCGTTTATAGACAAATTGTTGGTATCCCTATGGGTACAAACTGTGCACCACTTGTCGCAGATTTGTTTTTATTTTGCTATGAAACAGATTTCATGTTGAGTCTTTCATCAGATACCCATGCATATGTTATTGAAGCCTTTAATGACAACTCTCGGTATCTGGATGTCATATTGAACATTGACAACCCTTTCTTTCCAACTATGGTTAATAATATTTATCCTAAAGAACTTCAGCTTAACAAAGCTAATATATCTGATAATAACGGTTCTTTTCTTGATTTAGATCTCTCGATTGAAAATAGTGAAGTAATTAGCAAAATCTATGACAAGAGAGATGATTTTAATTTTGACATTGTTAATTATCCCCACTTGGATGGGGATGTTCTCCGAGCAACTTCTTATGCGGTGTATGTGTCTCAACTTATTCGTTTTTCAAGAGCTTGTACTCGAGTTGAGGACTTTAATATTCGTAATCTTTGTATAACTAAAAAGCTACTCAATCAGGGTTACCGTTACCATAAACTTCGTAAAACCTTTGCAAAATTTTATTATCGTAACCCTGATCTTCTTTCCAAATATAAAAGTAATTTAAGGACTCTTTTGCGACAAGGACTATCACAACCTGACTTCTATGGTGATGTGATTTATAAACTTCGTAAGATTCTTGGTCATGATCACTTTCATACTATCTTTGTTAAACTTGTTAAAAAGTTTATCAAAAGAGGTTATGATCCTATCATTTTGCAACGTACTGCATGCTTGGTGGTGGACCTTTTTACAGTTCGCCACTATGCTTTCCTCTTTAATTGTACGATGACTGGACAGGCTGTGAACCCTATGATGACGCCTACCTAAAGCCCATTGTGACGGTGGCGTTTGATGTTTGTCTATGATCTTTCTTGTCCAGCCCTTAATGGTTTATTCTCTTGTTGCTCTGACTTCTGCCAAGTAATTGAGTACCTTCATTGTGGCTTTCTAGGCAATATTTTTTTTTTTGTATTATATGTGTCCGAGCATATTTGTGTTTTACTTATATTGCCTATTCTAATACACCCGCACTATATAGCTAGTTTAAAATATCTCGTTATATTGAACGATATATCACTGTAATTTTTGCAACGTTAGGAGAATAAGCATTGCGCATTGCGCATTACGCATTGTAACGTATGCAACGTTAGGAGAGTAAGCAAAGCAATGCGAAAGATTTCAGATGTGTGCGTTATTTTCACATTTTAGGGGTATTAGAATAGAAATAGAACATCGTTTACGGTGAATTATCTATAATATATCACGGTTTGTCGTTCAATTGTAAACAATAATTTCACTCGCCCTTCAGGCTCGTGAAATTATTGTTTACAATTGAACTCCAAACCGTGATATATTAAACGATAATTCACAGTAAACGATGTTCTATTTCTTAATTGATGCTGCCTTGTTGGTTAGAGATTAGGTCATGGCGGAGATTTCTTTATTTACACTGTCCTGTTTTAATGGGATGACAGTAGGGTAAGTGTGAGGTTTGGTGCACCCTAGAACCGGTTTAACCCCCCCCCCCTCCCAGTGGTCTACTTTGCCACTGACCGTTCCAAGGCGGTAACCCTATTATCAACCCTTTTGTGTTTGTGATGTCATTTGCATTTATTATTACTATTGCCTTCTTGTTTGTCGGTTTTGCATTTAAACTAGCTAACATATGAATATGCTTTTCTAAATTACAAAGTTGTGCTTAGCTTTTCTTACCCAAGACAACAATATAGCAATGTAACACAAAGAAAAAACTACAAGCGGGCCTCAATTTAAATACCTGAGTTGATCGGTCATGGAGCATGCAGACAGTAAATAAACAAGATTCCCATGCTTTTTCAATGACCAAGTATTAGAAAATATGTCCTTAACGGCACGAAAGCAAATACATGCATAAAGTCCTTTAAACGGTTTATTCGAAGTGAGCTTAACGTAAAAGGACGCCGGATCGAGTAGAATAGCTTGCATTTAGCTAATAATGTTAACCTTTTAAACTATAACTGATTAATATTGACTATTCATAATACAACACATTGATTTAGTGAATGCAATGTAATTTCACAAACACATTGTAATGTGAACCATTTTGTTAATTATAAGTTTATATTGATTTAAATATTATTGGGACAAACAAAACCCTTATTGAATCAGCTTTAACTAAATTGCACAGTAAATACCTCAAAACACAATAATTTGTATACACATATTATGTATTGCTGTTTTCATGCAAATTAATGAGTATTTATTTTGATAATTGATATGAGAAATCTTTAATATTTAATATTTCGTAAAGGAATCAAGGTTTCTATCATTCCACATACTAATTTTATGAAACATAAACAATTAGTATTTGGAATTATATAATTTGTGAACAATAATCAATTTATAAAGCAAAAAGGTGTTCTCTTTTAATAATGGGTTTAAGCAGGAAATGGCCCCCTTTAGGGCCTCAGTGGTATATTTGTGTTCAGTGGTATTACTAAATCAATTAAAAGTTTGTTTAAACAGCTTTAAACTTGGAGCTTAGTAAATAAATAAATGTAATATATACAACTATATGTAAGTGCTGTTCCGTTGCCATGAATATGGCTATTATACATTCATACAGACCAGGTGAGGTTATTCTGGCATTATAGCAGCAGCAGCAACATTGTAGTTATATTGTATCCATCCTCTATGAAGATATCAATGTATTGTATTAAACAAGTACGTAAAAAATATAATTTGCGAAGATGCAGTTAATTTTATAAATTAAAAATATACGTTTTTATCGTTCAATGGTGTTTAAGCAATAAATCATCCCTCTTGGGCCCCAATGTCATACTGTTGTTGCTATGGTGACACATATATATTTGAAATGACAGTACAATTATTAAATGGTTCTTACAATGTTATAAATGTAAAAAATATACATTACCTTGATAAGAAATCCAATAAAAGCAGTATATTGTTTTTTTATCTGGAAAGCTTAAGATACCCCTTTTAGGACCTCATTGTACTGGTATAGAGGGTCCTCATGCTGTATTTTGTTTGAAGTACATATCCTAAGATATAATCATGCAACGTTTTATGCTTTCTTCCGGAAGTCCACAATTTGACCCCTATATGGCTTATACATACCACACTAGTGTACCAGTCGTTTAACCGTAGGAAATCGTGTTTGACGAATCCGCTAACGCGTCGCCATTTAACAAAATGTGCGACCGCTAAACGACTGACATACCGTCACAAAATTCAAAATGTCAATACAGTTTACCCTATAATTCTGCCTAATTCGCAGTAGACACCATCATTTGTATAACCAAGTACGTTTTATTTTTATTTACAACATGTACAAACGCTTAGATATTACCAGTCACGATAAAGAACTGCTCAGAAAGTCACAAAAGCGGATTATTTGAGCTAAACGTTATATGTATATATAAGGCATAAGTAAATCCTGGGGTGCATAATCTGTCTATGGTATGCATTAATATTACATTTCTGCCTGTGATTCCCTAAGGAAATTGATCCCTAGGGAAAATATAAGATTTTGCCGGAACTACTTTTTAATTACATTGTTGTGACAGTTGTGGTGTATTCTTGCGCGAAGTTCGAAAATAAGGCAAAGTAGACCGCTAGTGAATCCAGAAATATTTATTGAATTAAAGGCACATTTTTGTAAGTAAATGTAATATATAAGTTAATCAACACCGTTTTCGTATTACGGGATATAATTCCCTCGGCCTGTTCACATATCTAGTAAAATGCCTACAGCACTCGGTTTTTTAAAACATATGTGAGCTGGCCTCGGGAATTATATCCCGTAATACGAAATCAGTGTTGATTAACCTCTATTTAAAGTCAAGCCTTATCATGCCGCCAATTATGTGGGGACAATTTCTGCAACGAAGGACTAGTCCTTTATACGTTTTGTTTGTTCTTTGCAGATTCTGAGTTGACTATGGCATGCTTACCAGACGTGAACGTTCTTGTCTACATCATGATCATTCTGTTTGGAATGGGCTCATGGGTGGCTGTAAATGGGTTGTGGGTAGAACTACCCATCCTTGTTAACCACGCCCCCGAACAATGGAACCTCCCATCGTTCATAACAATCATCATACAGATAGCTAACCTAGGACCAATACTATACACGATCGCCAACAGATTTTTTCCAAGAAAGTTTCACGAAAAGCACGGCGTGTTTATTATAGTCGTCCTTGGTGCTACTGGTTCCTTGCTTTTAGTGTTCCTTTGGAAGGAAACCAGCTATATTGGTGGTGTCAAACACAGCACTGGTCTACTCTGTTCAGTGTTTTTGTTATCATTAGCAGACTGCACCTCATCGGTTGTATTCTTGCCATACATGTCCATATTCAAGCCACAGTATGTGTCTGCGCTGTATATAGGAGAAGGTTTAAGTGGACTGGTACCCAGTATTGTGGCTCTCGGGCAAGGTGTGGATAAAACTGTGTGCGTGAATAAAACGGTGAACCAAACAACACACGAAACAATCATTGTACCAGAATATCTTCCTCCAAATTTTCCCGTGGAAGATTTCTTTTATTTTTTATTTAGTATCATGATTATTTGCGGACTGGCATTTTCACTATTGCACTATTTACCATACTGTAAGAGAGAACACGTGTGTGCGGATGCAGACTTTTCCGGCGAAATAATTCCTTGCGCTTCCTATAAAACCACTAAATCTGAAAATCCAGATGACACAATTAATTCACGATGTACTTTATCAATTGTAAAAACATCATATTCTCTCAGCAGACAAACACTTATATTTTACCTAACACTGATCGGAATTATAAATGCATTAACCAATGGTGTTCTACCAACCGTATACTCGTACGCTTGTATACCATATGGCACCCAACCGTACCATCTATCTGCAACCTTGTCAAATATAGCCAACCCACTGGCATGTCTGATGGCATTCTTCCTGCCAGTCATGTCAACAGTCAAGATAGGAGGCCTGACTGTGGCGGGATGTGGGATGAGCGTGTACATACTGGTAATGGCGGCACACAGTCCCGCGCCTCCACTAATGAACGAAACTTCCGGCGCCGTACTTATCGTAAGTTATAAAATATATTATATACATAACTATACATGTATTGAAAAGAAAAAGAGCATGTTATGTGTGATATCTTGCAGAGTTGGTGTCTCAACTCGATAATGAGAGTGATTTGCTTTTATTTAAACGGTATGTTTTCAATATGCCAATCAAATATATTTGTCTTATATGCGCGCAATATTGGAATATGCATCCATTACATGGGATGGATGTACTTCACTAGAAAAAGATAGCTTGGAAAAGTTACAATACCAGGCAGCTCGTATTGTGACGGGTCTAACCCGATCTGTATCCATACATCGCTTAATATCCGAAATAGGATGGGTTTCACCTTATGATAGAAGGCAAATGCAAAAACTTATTTCAGTTTATAATGTTAAAAATGGAACCGTTCCGAATTACATTTCAAACATTTTCCCACAGCTAGTTGGAGATGCCAGCGCATACAATCTCAGAAATAACGATAACTACGCCACTATTGCTAGGAGAACTGAAATATACAATAAATCGTTTGTTCCTTCCTCTCTTAAACTATGGAATGACTTGCCAATAGAAATACGAAACTCTGAAAGTATCGCAATTTTTAAGAGAAGACTATTACCATCTGTATTTGTTAGTACAAAAGTTCCACCATACTACTTATGTGGACAAAGATTATTTGCCGTTTTACATGCCAGAATGAGGAATTTTTGTAGCAATCTCAATAATGATTTATACCTTAACCATTTACGTGATTCACCGACTTGCGAGTGCGGCTGTGAAGTAGAAGATGCTGAACACTATTTTTTCCATTGTAACAAATTTACAGCATATCGGCTTCATCTGTTTCAGTCTACTCGCCATTTTCACCCGTTAAATGTAAGCACACTCCTTTATGGCCGTGAACAGATAACTGACAGGGAAAATAAATCCCTCTTCGAAGCAGTTCAAACATATATACAAGAAACACATAGGTTTACATAAGTGTCTGATTCTCCGACGCATTTCGACACTCTACACGCATACAATTGCAGTGTTTGTTGCTGTTGTTATTATATATCTCAAGGTCATACAGCTATATCAGTTGATGGAATGTGAAAGCGTTGATGTTTTCGAAGTGATTGGAACTTAAAGATTGGGAAACTCTCTCTCTCTCTCTCTCTCTCTCTCTCTCTCTCTCTCTCTCATATATGTTGTGTTTACTGTTCATCATTCTCTCTCTTAATGTATTATTTGCCATTGTAATTTATTTCACTCAGCCATACTCATTTGTAATTTCAAGATGTTAACTGGGAAGGGTTTAAACTAATGTTGGTAGAACTTGTTACCCGACCCATTTGTCATTATAATATTTCTGTTGTATATATGTGGATACTATTCTGTCTGTAAAATATTGGCAATAAAATATGTTTAAATCAATATGCCATATATAGTAAAAGGCGCAATGACGTCATCGTTCCAAGATGGTCGCCTCCATTTATGTTTCTTTGCAAGTTTTCAATAGTCAGGGTGACTATACCACATGACCTATGACGTCATTATTGCTAATTCGTGAAGAGAAAAATTGTAAACATTCGCCCACATCGAAAGCTTCAGAGTGCGATAAGATTTGTATTTCTTAACCATTTTCTACTAAAGAAATCGCATTCGAACGCAAAAAATGTACTCTACCCTCGACTGATATTATTTTTTTGTGAAAGTTGGTACTTTTGTTAAACACTTTGGAAAACTTCTGAAAATGCACCAGAACAAATTGCTAATTCATGAAGCGTACTTTAATTTTGCGCATATTATGAACAAAATCCATGCATATACCCCCGTGTCTATCACGAAAACTCCACAATATTATTTCACATCAGGTAAGCGAAAGGGTTTTGTGTCAAAGAACCTGTTCGCAAGAATTAATGCATTTTTAAATTATGCTCATCCGTGAAGTCGATTAATTTATGCTAAACCGTGAAGTCCTTTGTGTTGTCAATTATCTAAAACTTTATAAAACCTATGTTTTATCGTTATTTTTTCCGTCGTCAGACTTCGTCCGTCGTTGTTGTCTTCCGTCGTCATCGTAAACATTTAAACAACATATGTGAAACCACTGGGCGAAATTGCATAAGACTTCACAGGAACGATTTCTGGGTGGTTATCTCTCAATGTTATTCAAAATCTGGCAATCAACCCAGAACTCGGGTTGGCATGCCAACAGAAGGAAAATATAGAAAGGTGGGATATAGTCCTGCAGTTTTATATTACAGAAAAGTCTATTATAAACCCTTACTAAACACAGGGCTTTATATATGACGGGGATGTGACACGGCAGTACAAACGCTGTATTCAACTGAGAACACTTGTCGTCCAGGTACGTTTATCGATTGTACGCTGCATTTATCGATATCGTGGCGGTATGCGTGAGGCCTCGATGTACGGCATACCCATCTACATTGCAAACAGACATTATATATCCTTGTTTTACTGATTTTTTATATATTCTACATTGCCAGAAAGCCAAATAAATAACCTTTCTAATGGTATAATTTTATACCAAATAACGGTTAAATAAATAGGTAAAATCTCGAGTTGGAAAGGAAATATATCGCATATTTTTCTTTTCTTAAAGCGTTTACACACATCACCGTGTGTTTATTGTTTTGGTTACATGTATTGTTTAATGAATATTTACATAAGATGCATGGTTAAAAAGCCAAATAAATAACCTTTCTTTTGATTAGTGTTCTTTCAAACAATTTCTTCAAAGGTTAGATGAACGTGGAGAATCTCGAGTCGGTAAACAAAATAAAAGCGTTGCCACAATTATCAAGCGGTTCTTTTTTCAGTCTAGATAATGTTTGTGACAATAACAATACATTTAAATGATTTATTAAGTGAGCAAAATTAAATTATCTTTTTTAACTTTTCTATAAATGTTTGTTAATAACAACTGATAAAACCTCGACTGCATTGTGTTAGCAATTAATAATCGTGTGATTAATGTATTATACTGGCATATCGATTGAGTAATTCACAAACACACATGTATCAATAAAAAAGTAAGATCGGCAAACATGGTAATGATAATTCGGACAACACATTATTGGTGTTTGTTCGTTTTCTTCTCGGTTTTAAAGTCGGCTAATTTAGTCTTTTAGCCAGCTAAAATTGTTGACAAATTCTAGTTGCAGTGATTATAAAATGCTCTCATTTCCAAGTTAGTTGCTGCAAAACGTAATTGTAAGTATCCTTTTCACGATTTGCGTGGGTTGTTCGTTTTTTTAGCAAGTTTTTAATTGCTTTTTTTAGTGTTTCCATTGCGGTAGTCCTATTGCCAACCCTTTTGTGTTTGTGATGTCGTTTGCTTATTATTACTTTTGCCTTCTTGTTTGTCTGTTTGCGCGTTTGTTTCTGTGTTTTGTGGTTGACTGTCCTTCTTGAATGCTACGTTCCCTGTCCGATATTTTTATATTTCTTTGTTCTCAAACCAGGATGTGTGAAATTGCGATGAAAAAAAGATGGTTGACGTTCGTGCAGTTTCTTGTTTCTTGTTTTATACGCCTTTCACGCTTTTTATATATATGTCGATCTTTGTTTATCATACAAAACATATGCAATTTGTGTTTGGTGTAGTTTTGTTGGTTATGACTTTGATTTCAACAAATATATATTTTTTTAGCTTGGCCATTTTGAACCTTTTTTTTTCTCCTGGATTAGCATGTATATTTTATGGAAAGGTAATTTTTTTTTTCTCAATTAAACTCTACCTGTTGATGATTGCAAGTAATAACAGACATATTGAAATTATGATTAGGGTAGTTTTTAAGTGTGTTATGATTTTTATTTTAGCAAAAAAACAAAAACTTCGCCATTTTGAAAAAAAAAGGATCTTGGATCAACGTGTATATTTTATGGAAGGGTAAACTTTTTTTCTCACTTACACAGTACCTTTTGATGATTGCATGTAATAACAGACATATTGAAATTGTGTTTAGGGTAGTTTTGAAATGGATTATGACTTTGGTTTAAAAAATAATAATAACTTGGCCATTTTGATTTTTTTTTATTGTCTTGGATCAACATGTATATTTTATAAAAGGGTAAACTTTTTCTCACTTACACAGTACCTGTTGATGATTGCATGTAATACGAGTATCATACATATTGAAATTATGTTCATGGTAGTTTTTAAGTGGGTTATTATGACTTTGATTTTAACAACTTACCCACTTAAAAACTACCCGAAACAAAATTTCAATATGTATGTAATTACTTGCAATAATCAACAGGTACGGTTTAACTGAGAGAAAAAGAATTACCTTCCATAAAATGTACATGCTAATCCAGGAGAGAGAGAAAAACACGTTCAAATGCCAAGTTAAAATATACATATATATTGTTTAGATTAATATCATAACCCACTTAAAGACTACACCAAACACAAATTGCATATGTTTTGTACGATAAACAAAGATCGACAAATATACAAAAAGCGTGAAAGGCGTATACAAAAGGAAACTGCACGAACGTCGGTCATCGTTTTTACATCGCAATTTCACACATCCTGGTTTGAGAACAAAACACAAAATAAAGCCATTAACATGTGCTAATAACACGATTCCTAATTGCTCACACAATGCAGTCGAGGTTTTACCAGTTGTTGTTAACAAACATTTATAGAAAAGTTAAAAAAGAAAATTTAATTATGTTCACTTAATAAATCATTTTAATGTATTGTTATTGTCACAAACATTATCTAGACTGAAAAAAAGAATCGCTTGTTAATTGCGGCAACGCTTTTATTTTGTTTACCGACTCGAGATTCTCCACGTTCATTTACCCTTGGAAGAAATTGTTTGAAAGAACACCAATCAATAGAAAGGTTATTTATTTGGCTTTTTAACCATGCATCTTATGTAAATCTTCATTAAACAATACATGTAACCAGAACAATGAACACACGGTGATGTGTGTAAACGCATTAAGAAAAGAAAAAAATGCGATATATTTCCTTTCCAACTCGAGATATTACCTATTTATTTAACCGTTATTTGGAATAAAATTATACCATTAGAAAGGTTATTTATTTGGCTTTCTGGCAATGTAGAATATATAAAAAAATCAGTAAAACAATAATATATAATGTCTGTTTGCAATGTAGATGGGTGTGCCGTACATCGAGGCCTCTCGCATTTCGCCACGATAAGCGTAGTAAAAATCGATAAATGCAGCGTATAATCGATAAACTTACCTGGACGACAAGTGTTCGCAGTTGAATACAGCGTTTGTACTGCCGTGTCATATCCCCGTCATATATAAAGCCCTGTATTTAGTAAGGGTTTATAATGGATTTTTTTGGAATATAAAACTATAGGATTATATCCCACCTTCCTATATTTTCCTTCTGTTGGCATGCCAACCCGAGTTCTGGGTTGATTGCCAGATTTGGAATAACATTGAGAGATAACCACCCAGAAATCGTTCCTGTGAAGTCTTATGCAATTTCGCCCAGTGGTTTCACATATATTGTTTAAATGTTTACGATGAAGACAACAACGACGGACGAAGTCTGACGACGGACAAAATAACGATAAAACATAGGTTTTATAAAGTTTTAGATAATTGACAACACAAAGGACTTCACGGTTTAGCATAAAATAATAGACTTCACGGATTAGCATAATTTAAAAATGCATTAATTCTTGCGAACAGGTTCTTTGACACAAAACCCTTTCGCTTACCTGATGTGAAATAATATTGTGGAATTTTTCGTGATAGACACGGGGGTATATGCATTATTTTGTTCATAATATGTGCAAAATTATAGTATGCTTCATGGATTAGCAATTTGTTCTGGTGCATTTTCAGAAGTTTTCCAAAGTGTTTACCAAAAGTACCAACTTTCACAAAAAAATAATATCAGTCGAGGGTAGAGTACATTTTTTGCGATCGAATGCGCTTTTTTTGGTAGAAAATGGTTAAGAAATACAAATCTTATCGCACTCTGAAGCTTTCGATGTGGGCGAATTTTTACAATTTTTTTCTTCTCCTATTAGCAATAATGACGTCATAGGTCATGTGGTATAGTCACCCTGAATAGTGAGCATATTGCTTTCAAATGTCGGTCGGTCGGTCGGTCGGAGTGTCCGTCCCAAATCTTGTACATCAAGAACAGCTGGCACTACAAACTCTTCGCGATAATTCTAGAACAGCTGGCACTACAAACTCGAAATTTGGCGGGAATGTTTGGGTCGTGGTGTAGTTGTGCTCCCCTTTTTGGGTAGATTCGCATAAGAAATGTGATTGCCATGGTAACAAAACATAAAAAAGCACTAAAAATTGCTTGTCTTCGCGATAACTCCAGAACAGCTAGCACTACAAACTCGGAAATTGGCAGGAATTTTTGTGTCATGGTCGTTGAAGGGGTGGAGGAGAAGTGGAGGGGTTGGGGTTGGGGAAGGGGGTGCATATATCTTTTACAAACATCTCCTGTTTTTCGTGGCATTTTGATAATTCTTTCAGCTTGTTTCAAGTTTTTCAGGGTTATTTAAAATAAACTTTGTTGGAAAATATTGCATCAACACCTTTAAAGTCTTTACTCGTATTATGTAAGAACCTTTCATCTTAAATGAGACAAATGGTCCTATTGCAACCACCACAACAATCAACCCAAAGGTACCGTAGGTCCGCACTGCACCACAAAAGGAAATAAGAGAATATTTAAAATGTCAATTAAAACAGACAATACATAACATGAAGAGTATTGAAGACAGGGTTACCGACTTGGAATAGTCAGTAGGCAGTAAGGCCTACAGCTTAGCTTAAACCGATTGTAATTGTACACAACCTCGCTATTATCCTGTCTTCATCACCCAAATTGACTAAACAGTGTAAATAAAAGTACAACCCTTCAAACAGATATCTCTAACAACAAAGTCCATATCCAGAGAAATTAGCAAAGATACACTAAAATCTTGTTGTAAAGCTATGTAAAAATACAAATGAGAAACACTTCAGGATGTATGCAGAATTGTACTGAATAACCACAGCAGTGACTGTTTACCAATCGTTCATTATATTACGTCATACATTGTACTTAGCTTTTGAATGTGTTTTATTTTCAGGTTCTGGCGTCA
The DNA here is from genome assembly GCA_037043455.1 of Cyrtodaria siliqua. NCBI lineage: Eukaryota > Metazoa > Mollusca > Bivalvia > Adapedonta > Hiatellidae > Cyrtodaria > Cyrtodaria siliqua. Next base: position 48,917 of record JAWPHD010010387.1, read on the forward strand.
GTTCTTGTAACAGCTGTCATGTCTTTTTCTAAAGTGAGCATAGCGACGGTATTACGTCTGAGAGAGCGACGAAGGGCATTACTATGGTGTGGTATCGCTACGCAGATAGGCTCCGCCCTCGGTGCGATCCTAATGTTTGTTCTTGTCAATCAAATGAAACTGTTTCACCAAAAGGATACTTGTTCATGACACAAAAACAAATAATGCAACTCTTGGTTTGACTGTAACGCATTTGTTCACAAGCAGTATTATGCTGTTATTAAAACGTGAATATAAATATGTAATTAGTGTACATTAATTAGTTTTATATCTAAAGTTAAATGTATCATTTATAAACACATACGCAGTTACCAATTCAACATAAAAAGTTGAGTTGACCAATATATTATACATAAACGCCCGGGAGTCATACGAATGAGCACTGGAATGAGAAATAACATTAGTTACACATAGTGTTAGCGAAAAAAATCTGGCAGGATTATCTTTATTTACACTGTCCCGATAAAGAAACAATAATTTGAAATATTATTTTCAACTACACCAAAATAGTTTCTGACGTTGAATTGGAAAATAACACTCCTAAAGACAGTGAGTGTAATACATCAAAATGTTGCTATGCTCCGTCAGGAAATGTCATCAGTGGTAATTTTGATATTGTAGATAAACGTATTTGAATTTTCTAAATGTCCGAAATATAGATCACCTTGAATTATTACGATTGTAATGCATGTCGTGATCAGATCGCCGAATACATTAAGGAGTTTAGTATAAAATGGTATCGTAGAGAACATGCGGAACTCCATTTCTACTTGGAAAAAATCAGTTCTTAAAATTATAGATTCTCGTATTTAAGTTTATAATGCTAACCCCTCTTTATTTCATCCGAGATCTAGATTTTTGTTCCGTAAATTTAAAATCGGGAATTCAAGAATTTCATAATAAATATGTTTTAGTTCCTACTGATAAAGCAGCAAATAATGTAATTATTGTTTGCCTCCTAAAGTACGTCAATCTTTTATCTCTAGAACTCGGGAGCATTAATTCGAATACCCCCCTGTTCAATTTACTGAGGATGATGTTGTTTCCACGCATATCACCCAGTGCACGACTTTCAAGGCTGGGGTAGACGAAAAGCATAACAAACTTCCAACTATGTACTGGATTTCCAAATTACATAATCAGCCTTACAAGCCCGATTTATTTCTAATTCTAATTCCTGCACCACTACACACATCTTCAAGCGTTTAAGTTTTTGTCTTACCACCGTTAAGATCACGTTAAACAATATTGTGCTAATGCTTATGACAACTCTGGCATTAATTTGTTTTGGTTAATTCAAACTTCAGGAGACGTTCTTATTAACATTTGCAATGAACGTCAATATAGATATAAAAATCGAACAGGAAAAGCATTCAAGGACGGCAGTCAACCACAAACACACACAGAAACAAAGAACACATTTAAAGATGAATAAAAGGCCAAACAAGAAATCACAAAAACAAAAGAGTTGACAATAGGGCTACCGCCTTGGAACTGTCAGTGGCAAGAAATGCCGATGTGGGGTTTAAACCAGGTTCTAGGGTGCACCAAAAATCACACTTACCCTACTGTCAACCCAATAAAAGGGGACAGTGTAAATAAAGAAATCCCCGCCATGAACTATTCTATAACCAACAAGGCAGCATTAATAGGCAATATAAGTAAAACCCAACGTGTATATATAAATACAAAAGAAATTGCCTAGAAAGCCACAAATAAGGTACTAAATGACTTGGCAGAAGCCAGAGCAACAAGAGAATAAACAATTGAGGGCACGACAAGACAATACTGCAGACAAACATCAAACGTCACCGTCCTTTTGGGATTTAGGTAGACGTCATCATAGGGTTCACAGCCTGTCCGGTCATCGCACAATCATAGAGGAAAGCATAGTGTCGAACTGTAAATGGGTCCACCACCAAGCATGCAGTGCGTTGCAAAATGATAGGGTCATAACCTCTTTTGATAAACCTTTTAACAAGTTTAACAAAGATAGTATGAAAGTGATCATGACCAAGGATCTAACGAAGTTTATAAATCACGTCACCATAGAAATCAGGTTGTGATAGTCCTTGTCGCAGGAGAGTCCTTAAATTACTTTTATATTTGGAAAGAAGATCAGGGTTACGATAATAAAAATTTGCAAAGGTTTTACGAAGTTTATGGTAACGGTAAACCTGATGGAGTAGCGTTTTAGTTATACAAGGAAATATAAACAGATCGGACAGGGAAAGTAGCATTCAAGGAGGACAGTCAACCAAAAAACACAGAAACAAACACGCAAACGGACAAACAAGAAGGCAAAAGTAAAAATAAATGCAAACGACATCACAAACACAAAAGGGTTGACAATAGGGCTATCGCCTAAGAACGGTCAGTGGCAAAGTAGGCCACTGGGGGTTTAAACCGGTACTAGGGTGCACCAAACCTCACACTTACCCTACTGTCATCCCATTAAAACAGGACAGTGTAAATAAAGAAACCTCCGCCATGATCTAATCTCTAACCAAAAAGGCAGCATCAATAGGCAATATAAGTAAAACACAAATATGCTCGTGTAAACATAATACAAAAAAACAATAGCCTAGAAAGCCACAATGAAGGTACTCATTGACTTGGCAGAAGCCAGAGCAACACGAGAATAAACCATTAAGGGCATGACAAGAAAGATCATAGACAAACATCAAACGCCACCGTCTAAATGGGCTTTAGGTAGGCGTCATCATAGGGTCCACACCCTGTCCGGTCATCGTACAATTAAAGAAGAAAGCATATTGGCGAACTGTAAAAGGGTCCACCACCAATCATGCAGTACGTTGCAAAATGATGGGGTCATAACCTCTTTTGATAAACCTTTTAACAAGTTTAACAAAGATAGTATGAAAGTGATCATGACCAAGAATCTTACGAAGTTTATAAATCACATCAACATAGAAGTCAGGTTGTGATAGTCCTTGTCGCAGAAGAGTCCTTAAATTACTTTTATATTTGGAAAGAAGATCAGGGTTACGATAATACAATTTTGCAAAGGTTTTACGAAGTTTATGGTAACGGTAACCCTGATTGAGTAGCTTATTAGTTATACAAAGATTACGAATATTAAAGTCCTCAACTCGAGTACAAGCTCTTGAAAAACGAATAAGTTGAGACACATACACCCCATAAGAAGTTGCTCGGGGAACATCCACATACAAGTGGGGATAATTAACAATGTCAAAATTTAAATCATCTCTCTTGTCATAGATTTTGCTAATTATTTCACCATTTTCAATCGAGAGATCTAAATCAGGAAAAGAAGCGTTATTATCAGATATATTAGCTTTGTTAAGCTGAAGTTCTTTAGGATAAATATTATTAACCATAGTTGGAAAGAAAGGATTGTCAATGTTCAATATGTCATCCAGATACCGAGAGGTGTCATTAAAGGCTTCAATAACATCTGCCTGAGTATCTGGTGAAAGACTCAACATGAAATCTCTTTCACAGCAAAATAAAAACAAATCTGCGACAAGTGGTGCACAGTTCGTACCCATAGGGATACCAACAATTTGTCTATAAACGGTTGTTCCATACCTGACGAAAATATTATCTAATTGGATGATGAATGCTTCACAAACTTCATACCAAAGAGTATGATAATGAACCTTTGGAAACGGCCGAGCACGACACATACGAAATATTGCAGTCTCGTTTGATTGAGACTGTTCATGAGCGGTAGTGAAATATGCTAGCTCACGCCCTCTAGCCCCGGGTTGAGCAGAACTCAATATTCATAAAATCAACAGTTCAAAATGTTAACCATCCCGAAGATGGTATGCATATTGCGGTGGACATGGAGTTTAACGCTTCCCCATGTCGTACGGCATATGGTCCCAGTATCTAATAAAATTAAATGCTCCGAAGAGCGAAATAAACATAATGGAATTTAGTTGGGAGCAGCGGTTATGAAGCCTGCGTATCAAAAAGCAGACAACCTATCCTATGAGTGTTTAAACAATACCCAGAGCCTTTTATCGCCCGGAGTAGTGGAACCACCGAATCAAAAATTAAGTAAGAAAACAAAAGAAATTGAAAATGTACCACCGATAACTAAATATAAGGATCGGGCTCAGCGATCTCCAAAGATCGAATGAATAACAGTACTGATTGCAAGCGCGGGGAGACGTTTTACTGCCGCCACAAGTCCACATAGTATAATTGTCTGTACTGCCGTTAGTAAAAAGCGCTTTAATATTATTACATGCCAAAAGTGTAGTATTTACTCTAGCGAATGTTTTCTGAATAAGAGAAATTAGCTTGTCTTTAATAAGGTGATGTGGTAAGGTTGTATATAGTGTAGAGAAGTCATAAGTGCTTATTGATGAAACCTGGACCTTTATTGAAAATTTTATCAAGAACGTCTCCTGAATTTTTTATAGACCAAAATAAATTTCCAGATTTTCCTAAGGTTTATCACAGTATAGTTTAACGTGATCTTTAACGGCAGTAAGACAAGAAGTTAAAAGTTTGGAGATGTTTGTTGTGGTGCAGGCACTAGAATTCGAAATAAAGCGAGCCTTATACGGATTTTTATGTAATTTAGGAATCCAGTACATAGTAGGCAGTTTATTTTGCTTATCGCTTACACCAGCCTTGAAAGTAGTGCACCGAGTGATATGTGCTTAAACAACATCATCCTCAGTAGCATTAACTGGAGTATACGAATTGGTGCTGCCGAGTTCCAGAGATAAAACATTGACGTAATGTAGGCGTCAAACAATAATTACATTATTAGCTGCTTTATCTAGTGTGAGGTTCGGTGCACCATAGAACCGGTTTAACCCAACCCCGCCCCCCCTCCCCCCCCCCCCCCCCCGAGTGGCGGTAGCCCTATTGTCAACCCTTTTGTGTTGGGGATGTCGTTTGCATTTATTATTACTTTTGCCTTCTTGTTTGTCTGTTTGCGTGTTTGTTTCTGTGTTTTGTGGTTGACTGTTCTCCTTGAATGCTACTTTCCCTCTCCGATCTTTTTATATTTCTTTGTATATCTAAAAAGCTACTCAATCAGGATTACCGTTACCATAAACTTCGTAAAACATTTGCAAAATTGTATTATCGTAACCCTGATCTTCTTTCCAAATATAAAAGTAATTTAAGGACTCTCCTGCGACAAGGACTATCACAACCTGACTTCTATTGTGATGTGATTTATGAACTTCGTAAGATTCTTGGTCATGATCACTTTCATACTATCCTTGTTAAACTTGTTAAAAAGTTTATCAAAAGAGGTTATGACCCTATCATTTTGCAACGTACTGCATGCTTGGTGGTGGACCTTTTTACAGTTCGCCACTATGCTTTCCTCTTTAATTGTACGATGTCAGGCTGTGGACCCAATGGGACGGTGACGTTTGATTTTGTCTATGATCTTTCTTGTCGTGCCCTTAATGATTTATTCTATTGTTGCTCTGGCTTCTGCCAAGTCATTTAATACCTTCATTGTGGTTTTTTAGGCTATTGTTTTTTGTATTATATTTACACGAGCATATTTGTGTTTTACTTATATTGCCTATTGATACTGCCTTGCTGGTTAAAGATTAGATCATGGCGGGGATTTCTTTATTTACACTGTCCTGTTTTAATGGGATGACAGTAGGGTAAGTGTGAGGTTTGGTGCACCGTAGAACCGGTTTAAACCTCCAGTGGACTTTGTTGCCACTGACTGTTCCGAGACGGTAGCCTTATTGTCAATCCTTATGTTTTTGTGATTTCGTTTTTTTTTATTACTTTTGCCTTCTCGTTTGTCTGTTTGCTTGTTTGTTTTTGTGTTTTATGGTTGACTGTCGTCCTTGAATACTGCTTTCCCTGTCCGACATTTGTATCTTTCTTTATTCGTTATTTTAGAGATTGGATTCTTGTTGAGGACTTTAATATGTGTAATCTGTGTATAATTAAGATGTACTCCATCAGGGCTACCGTTGTCTTAAACTTCGAAAAACCTTTGCAAAATTATATTATCTTAGCCCTGGCCTACTTTTAAAATTTAGTAGTAATTTAAGAACTCGTCTGCGCCAAGATTGTCACAACCTGACTTCTATGGTGATTTACAAAATTAGATAGAAAATTCGAACAGGAAATATAGCATTCAAGGACGACAGTCAACCACAAACACACAGAGAAACAAATAACAACTTTAAAGATGAATAAAAAACAAGATAAGACATCACAAACACAAAATGTCGACAATACGGCTACCGCCATGGAATGGTCAGTAGCAAAAAATGGCCGCTGGTGGTTTAAACCAGATTCTAGAGTGCACCAAACCTCTCTATTACCCTAATGCTACTCTGCCTTGAATGCTACTTTTCCTGTTCGATTTTTATATCTATTTTCGTAAGATCCTAGGTCATATTCATTTTATAAAATCTATATTAAACTTGTTAAAACGTTTGTCAAAAGAGATCATGACCCTATCATTTTGCAGCGTACTGCATGTTTAGTGGTTGACCCATTTATAGTTCGCCACTACGCTTTCCTCTTTGTGCGATGACAGGGCACATTGTGGATCCTATGATACCGTCTACCTAAATCCTCAAAGGACAGGTAATGTCTGATGCTCGTCCTAAATACCCTTAATGGTTTATTCTCTTGCTGCTCTGGCTTCTACCAAGTCATTGAGTACTTGCGTTGTGGGTTTCTAAGCTTTTATTTTTTATATTGATATATACATGATCATTTATATGTTATACTTATATTGCCTAATAATGCTGTATTGTTTGTTAGAGAATATAACCCGGCGAGAATATCTTTATATACACTGTCCCGTTTTATTGGGATGGCAAAAGGGTAAAAGTGAAGTTTGGTGTACCCTAAAACCTGTTTTTTTGCAACTGACCTTTCCAATGCGGTAGCACTAATGTCAATCCTTTTGTGTTTGTCTTATCTGGCTTTTTCTTAATCTTTGTAATTATTGTTTGTGTCTATGGTGCTTTTGACTGACTGTGGTTCTTGAATGCTATATTTGCTGTGCGACTTTTATATCTACTTTTAGGTAATGATTCCCACTAATTAAAGGCAGCATGTACTATTTAAAAAGTATGTGCTTGTATGTCGCGTTATCCCAAAATTACGATTTCTCCAAAAATACGTCGCCTTATTGCTAGTATTTTTGATCGATTTGTCAGAAATACCTGTCATGTTTGGCTTTGAATTAAACAATGTTTTTCTCGCACTGGGTATAGCAAAATTACGTTAACATCTGACAGTGTTTGCTAAAAATAATGTTTAAAACTTCATAAAATGTGGGGTTAACGGCATACTAACATGTTTTCGGTTATAAGCAGCAGAAAGGATTATACTGTCGGTTTCCCCACCACGCCTTGAGTTAGAAAGTGTCGAATTCTTACGGATAGCTGGATTATACAATACTGGTTATACCCAGGACAAAATAGAGAGTTCGCTTAAATTCATATCCCGATTTCATCGACTGCCATAGAATCAATTTATCGACTTCATCGATATCCCGAACCGACAGAAACCACTTCTAAATTACCTTCATCTCGGTCAGAGAAATGTATCTCGTTATTTCTGGATGGCAAATACTGACATTTAACACTTAAAAGTGCTCTCCAATGGTAATATATATAATGTGAATCATGGGAAAATCGAACTATATGTAAAGGGACGAATTTCGGCTTGATTGTGCAAAAGAAGCAAAAATGCAATTGTTCACATGGAATCCAAATTAATAACAACTTTTGGTAAAACAAATCAGCTATAAGCTATTTCAATATCGCCAAGGATCAAAACAAAATACACGTGATGTCGCCTTTGAAGAGAATTGAGGCAAATGCTATTTATTATTGAGTGTTCTGAAAAACTTGGAAAATGGTGAACGAATTATCAAAATCGAATGATAAAAACAGAAGATATGACCATTAGAATTTCTTTTGAAACGAATATGGAAGTCGCCATTTTCAGAACTATGACTTCGTAGTTTTACATTACCATCTATGGATATGAATATTTAGTGATGATTTATGGGAAAGAAACTTTATTCAAAATAACTAAACTTAAGTACATTTCTAGTCAACAGTAGGCTTTAGTGGAACAGAGACGAGTTAAGAAATGTACACAGAAAGTTAAACGTATTATTAACAGGCCTGCCATTTCTTAGGCATTGTGTCGGTAATTACAAGTTTTTTTTCTCAGTGCTTTACCGACTAACCGGTTATACAGTCCAAATTGCCTGCAATATACATGATATAGCAATTTCCTGGAATTTGATGTCATAGTTCTAAATTATCATATATGGCATATCGATAAATCTCATTAAAAGCAAAGAAAATCAATAAGATTATATCCAAAAACATAAACTGATCATTTTGGTTATAGTAAATCTCATTTTTTTAAAAAATAATTTGTAATCTTAAATAGTTTTTAACAGATTGCAGTATGTGGCATGTGCAATATTTGCCAAGACTGCCCTCTGTAGGATTGACACTGACTGTATGACTCTTATTTTTAATTGTACAAAATAATAATATACTCTTAATTGGCAAAATATGTTATCATTATAATGTAACTTGTTTTCTCATTTGGCAGCTTTATTTACTGTTGTTCTAAATATATTACATGTTATTTATAGTCGGTTCAAAACTCGTCAACAGCTTATGTTGTATTGTTTGTATGTCTTGCCGACTCAACATAAAGTTTATCTTATCTTACTATTCGTGGCGCTGGTTAGACCACATATATAGAATATACAAACCAGATATGGAGCCGGCATCTAACGAAACATATATAATTAAGAATGTCCAAAGACGAGCTACAAGAGTACTACCGGGGATGAAAGACTTATCATATGAAGAAGAAAGGTTAACAACCATTAATCTACCGACTCTGGCTTATATAGGCTGTAATCTAGTAGGAGAACACCCCCACCGCACCCACACCTTGTTGAATGAAGGTGTTTGGTTTAAGAAATTAAGAACATAAATATTTATATTCGAAAATTATTTCAAATATCTTAGTTATCATAGACATACGTATGCATGATATGAACACTGTTTGGCTCTTGTACTGTCCGTTACATTGTGTGTTTTTTAAAATAATTAATACTAATCTTCCGTGTGTTACCAGAAATCTAGAAAATTTAGCCAGTTAGCTTATACAGATGTTAAAACAAAATTCCTCTATACATCATCGATGGTAACAACACAGTTTGAACTGTCATGAAATTATCGTCAATGTTAAAATGTGTTACCACGTATTAAACGTTACGTACGCTAACAATTAAGTTTACATCATTTTTTTATATACCACATCTAAGTATCAAATAAAATCATGGATTTTCCTTTCTATACTGTTTATACATAGGCAAACATTGAATGAAATGAAGTTTGTATACAATTTACACGACTCTTCCGTACTTTTTACGTTACCAAATTCGAAGAAAAATAGCAAATTGTATGCACAGTTTTAACTGCTTATATATTCATATATTAATCAAATGTAACACATTAAGCAATTTCAACATATTCACAAAATGAATTGAACTTTATTTACGTTGCTAACAAATATAAATGTATAGATCTATGAGATAGCATGCATTTTCATGGAAATATTTTAAATCATTTGAGCTCATAATTTCTCTATACATTGTCATCACTTTCTTCAAACTCAATATCAATCAGCTGTTGGCTTCCATATCTTCCCGCCGATTATTGCTTCCTTCTTCAGTGTCAGGCTCGTTGAACATGATGTCAACCAACTATTGTTATGCAATATCACCAATAGTGCAGTCAAATTCAATAACTTTATCTTCTCTCCTTTGTTTCTGCATCTGGTAGGTCTGGTTAATATTGGTCAGTATGGTGCCACAAAAACACTTGAACGTGTGCATGTTCAAATGCATGATTATAAAAAACTGACACGGCGGCAAAAAGCTCTAGTAGTGCCTTTGAATTTTCGCGAAAACTTATTTGACATCCGTGTAAAGAGGTTTGCCATATAGGCGGCACACTATCCTCTCCGTGATCTCCATGATCTCCGTACTTTTTTTTGAAGATCATCCGAAAAATTCATGCTGCTGTTCGAGCAATCCAACTTTACACAAACTCAGTGCTTTTCAATCGTATTAAATGGGACAACCTTGCCTCTCTCTACAAAGCCACTGGTTGTAATACAGTTTGTAAAGAAATGTAGTGTGGGTAGTAAAGAGCAAATATCAGATCCAGTAACCTCTACAATTTGTTTCAAATTCACATCTTCTTTAATCATCCCAGTGCCAAACATGAAATACGGTTGTATTACTGAAACAAATTTTGAAAGCAGGATCAGTATGTCTGTGTCAGAAGAACACACCACGATTGTTTCTGATGTTGGTGAGGATTGATAGGGATATGTTCAGTTGGATGTCTGCTTCCTCCTATTATGAAAACAGACCTTCCTGATCATCAGCAAAGACAGATATGTAATCTGCAATGGTAAGCCGGGGACATTTTTCCTCATACAAAGTAGATTTCATGGCCATGGAGGTTTGGTGCATATCTGTCTGTTTTCCACTGGCCGCAACTTGTGTCGTATTGTCGTGATTACGCATGTAACTCTTCAAATCGCAATAGGTCTTCTTTTTCGGCCCTGACAACAGGAAGGTTGGGGTTTCACCTCGCCACTTGCACTCAAACTACTTGATAGATCTAGGGAGGCAAGTGTCTGTCACAAAGTCGACTGAATGTGTTTTACTTCTCAAGAACACTCAATAAAACCGAGTCTGCTGATTTATTCTCTTAATTGTGTTTGTTGCTCCCAAAGGATCACCTTTATCAGTGTTTGGTAAGTATGTCAAACACCAGCTCTGCCAAATCGTCAAACGTACCAGGAACTGAAGGCTGACTGTGAGGTGTTGCGTAACATTCACACACATACACAGTATATTCAGTGTGTTGCTGTATAGGTTGCTGTGTAGCTGGCTCAACACATACTTCTAAGCAGTAGAGCAATTTGGCTTTGTCAGTTCTAACTGAATTGCCATCAGCTGTTGCAAGGGACCATGGTCCTAAGAATAGAAGATATGACTTATTTAACTTAAGATCTGTCTGATATCTGATCAATAAGGGAACCAATTGACCAAACATAGTGTGTTTTGGATCGGGTCGGCGTGTCAATTTGACGAGTCATTGACAAATATGTCATGATGCTGTAATAGATCATCAGCAACATCTCTCTATGCTGGAATACGGACGATCGAAGGTATAGCTCATAGTCATTGATATCAACTCGGAATGGGGTTTGTGAAACCAATGATAGATTCCATGGCTCTTCTCAAGTCTTTCTCATTGTTCTTTGTTAGGGATGGATGCAGTTTTTTGCGCGAAGAAATAACTTCTGATGCCATATTTGCCATCTCTGGAGAGTGGCCTCTAGCAGCTTTTCTCTACATTGATGTGTAATGTACCAGTGGTATTACCTGTATGCTGCATACTTTCTACTGAATCCAATGATGTTACCCTGAACATTTGTATGTTGATTGATAGTTTATTAATGTTATTAGTTATGTGACTTGTGGAAGAGGCACACTGAATCTCCTTTTTTGGGAAAAGTTCATTTGACCCGGAGATGGGTTGAGTCAAGAGTCAGGGTGTCATTAAATATACTGGAACGTGTATGGCGTAGTTCCAATGGTCATACTCAAAGAACATTAGACATAGGCGGTAGGGTGAAGATATATGCATGTCAAGGTCATTTTCCTTTGTGGCTGTCTTTGATAAGAGTTATTATTATTAATATTGTGTCCAACTACTAGCAACTACTAGTAATTAGAATAAGGCAAGACTAACTTACATTGGATGGGGACAAAATATTATTATTATTTGGGATTTGTCTCAAAAGGATACATTGTAACAAAGGGAATATGCCATCTAGTAAAAAACTAGTAAAAAACAAACATTTTCAATAAAGGATAAGCTCCCAGTAGTTTAATGTGCAATTACTATTTTTCTGATTGGTCTAGCGCGACGAATGTGATGCGCGAGAGCTCATGAAGATGATGATGCTCGAATCCAAATGGTAATTGTCATCAAATGCCTTCTATAAGGGGTGATGGCGCGATAGATATTGTAATTAACCTCCACCGAGTTTGTGAATGACGTTCCTCCAGTGAGGACTGGTAATGAGCCCACCTCGTGTCCCAGGGGCTGCTGATTCTATAACCTGGCCATGTTGTCCAGGTAGGAGGACCGTCTCCACCGCTCGTTACGTTATGAGTTGATTCATGTGTCGAATCACCTAGAGGGCCTACACACCCTAAAGGCTTAGCTCCACTCCGGGAGGCTTATGTTACGTTTTCTACTTCTTGAGAATACCAAACTTCATTAAATTCTGTTCGTTCCAATAATCATTTAACTTGAGATGCCCAGTTTAATTTGTTTGGCTTTACAATCAGATCATTTAACATAACATTATACACATTTTTTTTTATATATTTGCGATCAATTATACGTGTAATTTTTAACCAGAACCGGACAATATAGACCGGACGTTGAATTTTTAAAGGGACTCTCTTGTTGTTTACAAAATTGAAGGTGTACTTTCTCTAACATTCCCGCATTTAAGAATCCCCATGTCTCTGCGCCATAATTTAAAATTGGCAAAATAAGTTTGTCAAAAATGTCTAAAGTGTGACTGACCGATAAGTCAGTATATTCATTTATAAATGACTTCATTTTGAACATTGCTTTAATTCCTGGCCACTTAATGATTCGAACGTTTGATCAAAAGAACCACCTGTGGTAAAGAAAATTTCCAAATAGGTAAACTTATTTACAATTTCAATTACAGTATTATTATATGTGAACAATACGTTCCTTTTTATCTGACCGCCTCTTTTAAAAAGCATGACCTTCGTTTTATTTACATTTACAACCAATATCCTTTTCTGGCAATAACTGTAAAGTATATCTAACCCATCTTGTAGCACCTTTTCAGTATCCGAAAATATCACTATGTCATCAGCGTATAAGAGTAACATCAACTTTAACATTCCAGTATCGATACCTTTAAAGAAAGATAAAAATATCGGACAGGGAAAGCAGCATTCAAGGACGACAGTCAACCACAAAACACAAAACCAAACACGCAAACAGACAAACGAGAAGGCAAAAGTAATAAAAAATGCAAACGACATCACAAACACAAAAGGGTTGACAATAGGGCTACCGCCTTGGAACGGTCAGTGGCAACAAAGGCCACTGGGTGTTTAAACCGGTTCTAGGGCGCAACAAACCTCACACTTACCCTACTGTCATCCCATTAAAACAGGACAGTGTAAATAAAGAAATCCCCGCCATGATCTAATCTCTAACCAACAAGGCAGCATCAATAGGCAATATAAGTAAAACACAAATATGCTCGTGTAAATATAATACAAAAAAACCATTAGCCTAGAAAGCCACAATGAAGGTACTCAATGACTTGGCAGAAGCCAGAGCAACAAGAGAATAAACCATTAAGGGCACGACAGGAAAGATCATAGACAAACATCAAACGCCACCGTCCCAATGGGCTTTAGGTAGGCGTCATCATAGGGTCCTCAGCCTGTCCGGTCATCGTACAATTAAAGAGGAAAGCATAGTGGCGAACTGTAAAAGGGTCCACCACCAAGCATGCAGTCCGTTGCAAAATGATAGGGCCATAACCTCTTTTGATAAACTTTTTAACAAGTTTAACAAAGAAAGTATGAAAGTGACAAACAATCGCCCTTTCGCGCTCCAAGAAAACAGCTAAAACTGTCACTAAGCTGTTTTTGATATTTTACTCTTGATTTTATATTCGTATACAATGATTTCATAATTTTTAGGATTTTACCTCTCACTCAATATTGCATAAGTTTACAGAATATGTGTTGTCTAACCAACAAATCAAAAGCTTTAGTGAAATCTATAAAAGTTACATACAACATTTTTTTTCATTCAATATATGATTTATCAAACCACGAAGAACGAATATGTTATCAATAGTTCCCATATGTTTTCGAAAACCAGCCTGTGCTTCAATATAAATATAATATTAATCCTCAGCCCATGTAGTTAACCTGTTGTTTAAAATTCTTGTGAATAATTTATCGAATATACTCAGTAATGTGTTATCCCTCTATACAATATAGCCTTCCGTCCCATGAGAAGGGAAATAACCCATATCAAACATCTTATTAAAAACGTGCACTAAGTATGAATTTTTATATCTCTGTGACTCTAATTTCTGAGATTGTTTGTTTACCAAAGCTTGATTTCTTCTTTCTAATGACTGTTTTATAATGAGACCGAAACTGAGTCATAGCTTTTCTGTTGTCTGTACAGTCAGATTTTCTATAATTATTTAAATTCTTATAAAACTGTTTCCTACTTTCTTTGCATTCATTATCAAACCATGGCTGATATTTTCATTCTTGGTTCATTTGTAACATAATTATTAACATTTTCCCTACAAATTGGGTCACGCACCTTTTCTATCATGTTATAAAAAGAAGAAAGATTTGGTTCAAGTTCATCATGGGTTTCAATATTCCGCAAATTATCTGACAAATCTTTTAGTTCTAACTGAATATCGTTTCCACTCACGGAAGTTTTAAACTGTTCATATGTATCATTTATCCATTTATTACAATAATCAATAGAATCCAAATGTATTGAAATAATGGAATTATTTCAGTTCTTGTATGCCTGTCGCATCTGTTAATGTATACGCATTTTGCCGTTTTTGAGACTTTTGAGAATAGTACTTGTCGCCGATTTCATTAAAAATATTACATATGCACAGAGGAATGTTTTTATCTACGCGTATATGTATTTGTTTTTATTCTCGCTTCTAAAATGACAAAATAAATAGAATGTTATTAACATAAGCGCATTCTCAGCTATATAGAACTTAATGTATACGGTATGGAGTGGGGTGGGGAGGTGAGGTGACGGGGTTGGATACTACCGTAATGGTGTCCCTGAGAAAAACTGTGGACATTCTACTCTAATAATTTATTAAATACTGAACAATAATGAAATCAAAATATCTCTTAAACATGATTTCATAATTCCACGATTTTAAATCCGCGTGAACATTAATTTGGAACGACGATTCTTTATATTTTAGTGATTACGGTGTACCTTGTTAATTTTCGGAAAAAAATAGCGCTTCTTTTTCTGAGTGACTTTAAATTTTATTTTTTAATAGTAGACATATCAATGAACAAATTCATAAATAAAATCATTCTCGGTATTAAAACTTCATTTTTTCGCAATTTTTTCTGATTCTGAATATTTACATTTTCACCATCCTGATTTCGTTTCCCGACGTACCGTGTACACTTTTGTTTGTTACAACCTAATTTGAGCACTCTGGCATAAACCCAAAGACGTATAGATCGGAAATTTAGTCTGGAATGCATGGAGACATACTTGTTTAAGTATATGTATTGAAATAATGGAATTATTTCATTTCTTGCATACCCGCTAGCGTCTGTAAATGTATATGAATTTTGCCGACTTTGAGTGGGTGGTTCATGTTAGTTAATTTTTGGAAAAAAAGTACTTGTCTACGATTTTATTGAAATTTTACATATGGACGGAGGAAAGATTTATCCACGAGTACATGTATTTGTTTTTATTCTCACTTCTAAAATGAACAAATAAATCGAATATGATTGAAAAGCGCATTGTCGGCAATTTAAACCTTAAAACAACCTAAATTCATCCCTTTGAGAAATACCTTTAACTATTAATGGGAATTACATGAAGTGTACAAGAATTATGTTCGACCGATATAGTGAATATTATTACTTTAACAACGATCCATTTTAGTGTTTTGTCATAATCACAGTTTATAGATAAAAGGTGTATAAAGCTGACCATTGTCAATTTCGCCGATAATGTCATTTTGCTATCGATTTCATCACGCGATCTTGTTTGATAGTTATTCCTACGCCATAGGGCTGGCGTTCCTACTGAAAGTCGAGCGAAATATTCTCTAAAAGCAACAAACCAGGACCGATAGTCGCAACATCATTCGAAATGAAGCAGAAGATCATGAAAGTCAAAACTGAGTTCAAAAACAGTAATCAGTATAAGCGTGAGTATATAGCAAATGACTACTCGCGTGATACTCGCAACACGGATTTGAATCTACGAGCAATACTCAAAGAAATAGACAACAAAAAGAAAGATATAAAAATCGGACAGGGAAAGTAGCATTCAATGTCTACAGTCTACCACAAAATACAAAAACAGACAAACGAGAAGGCAAAAGTAATAAAAAATGAAAACGACATCACAAACACAAAAGGGTTGACAATAGGGCTTCCGCCTTGGAACGGTCAGTGGCCAAAAAGGTAACTGGGGTTTAAACCAGGTTCTAGGGTGCACCAAATCTCACACTTACCCTGTTGTCATCCCAATTAAACGGGACAGTGTAAATAAAGAAATCCCCGCCATGAAATATTATCTAACTAACAAGGCAGCGTTAATAGGTTATATAAATAAAACACCTAGATGCTCGTGTATATATAAATACAAAAAAGCAACACGAGAATAAACCATTGAGGGCACGCGGACAAACATCAAACGCCACCGTTCTAATGGGCTTTAGGTAGGCGTCATCATAGGGTCCACAGCCTGTCCGGTCATCGTACAATTAAAGAGGAAAGCGTAGTGGCGAACTGTAAAAGGGTCCATCACCAAGCATGCAATACGTTGCAAATTGATAAACCTTTTAACAAGTGTAACAAAGATAGTATGAAAGTGATCATGACCAAGAATCTTACGAAGTTTGTAAATCACACCACCATAGAAGTCAGGTTGTGATAGTCCTTGTCGCAGAAGAGTCCGTAAATTGCTTTTATATTTGGAAAGAAGATCAGGGTTACGATAATACAATTTTGCAAAAGTTTTACGAAGTTTATGGTAACGGTAACCCGGATTGAGTAGCTTTTTAGTTATACAAAGATTACGAATATTAAAGTCCTCAACTCGAGTACAAGCTCTTGAAAAACGTAAGTTGAGAAACATAGACCCCATAAGAAGTTGCTCGGGGAATATCCCCATCTAATTGCGGATAATTAACATTGTCAAAATTAAAATCATCTCTCTTGTCATAGATTTTGCTAATAATTTCACAATTTTCAATAGAGAGATCTAAATCAAGGAAAGAAGCGTTATTATCAGACATATTAGCCTTGTTGTTAAGCTGAAGTTCTTTAGGATAAATAATATTAACCATAATTGGAAAGAAAGGATTGTCAATGTTCAATAGGTCATCCACATACCGAGAGGTGTCATTAAAGGCTTCAATAACATCTGCCTGGGTATTGGTGAAAGACTCAACATGAAATCGCTTTCATAACAATATAAAAACAAATCTGCGACAAGTGGTGCACAGTTCGTACCCATAGGGATACCAACAATTTGTCTATAAACGGTGGTTCCATACCTGACGAAAATATTCTCAAATAGGAAAATGAGTGCTTCACAAACTTCATGGCAAGTCCACATAGCGTAATTATCGAAACTGCCGTTAGTAAAAAACGCTTTAATATTATTACAGGCCAAAAATGTAGTATTTTCCCTAGCGAATGTTTTTTGAATGAGCGCAATAAGCTTGTCTTTAATAAGGTAATGTGGTAAGGTAGTGTAGAGAAGTCATAAGTGCTTATTGATGAAACTTGACCTTTATTGAACATTTTATCAAGAACGTCTCCTGAATTTTTTATAGACCAAAATAAATTAATCCCAGAGTTTTCATAAGTTTTATTACAATATAGTTAAACGTGATCTTTGACGGCAGTAAGACAAGAAGTTAAACGTTTGGAGATTTTTGTTGTGGTGCAGGCACTAGAATTCGAAATAAAGCGGGTCTTATACGGATTTTTATGTTATTTAGGAATCCAGTACATAGTAGGCAGTTTATTTTACTTATCGTCTACACCAGCCTTGAAAGTAGTGCACCGAGTGATATGTGCGGAAACAACATCATCCTCAGTAGAATTTACTGGAGTATAAGAATTGGTGCTGCCGAGTTCCAGAGATAAAACAAACATTGACGCAATGTAGGCGTCAAACAATAATTATATTATTCTGCTTTATCTGCAGGAACTAAAACAAATTTATTATGAAATTCCTGAATTCCCGATTTTAAATTACGAAAGGAAAACCTATGTTTAGGAGGAAGTAAAGAGGGGTTAGCATTATAAAAGTTAATACGTGTATCTATAATTTTAAAATTGACTTTTTCCAAGTAGAAAGGGCACGACAGGCATTAAAATCTATAGTTGAAGGTAATCTATATTTATACCTTTCGAAAACCAATGCCGAGTACGTTTATCAACAATATCAAATTTACCAGTGATGACAAAATTACCAGTGAAAGACAACAAATATCGTGTATCTGGTGATAAGATGTTTCCTGTCTGAGAAAATTGTAGCCATGGTAACTAGGACAGTGTGAGCCTAGGTTGTTGAAATTTTGGAGGGTGGTCACTCAAAGATTCAGATAATACTATCTTTCTAGAAAGTGCATGCAAGTGCTCCAGTTGTGAATATTTTGTGTAGTAGAAATAAGGAAATGCTAAGCGTCGATGGGTATACGTTTTTCTCTCATAATATGTTAAATATTCACAGGAAGGCAAAACGCGGCTCTGGTGGCGTCGGTATATTTGTTCGAAATGAGTTGTTAAATTCGTTCACAGTCACTATTTTAGACGATACCGTTGAAGACAGTCTGTGGATAAAACTAGTATCTGGTTAACATTTATCGGATAACATTGTACTTTGTAACGTTTCCTTATTTCTACTACACAAAATATTCACAGTTGGAGCACTTGAATGCAATTTCTAGAAAAATAGTATTATCTAAATCTTTGAGAGACCACCCTCCAACATTTCAACAACCTAGGCGCACATTGTCCTAGTTACCATGGCTACCATTTTTTTCAGACAGGAAACATCTTATCACCAGATACACGATATTTGTTGTCTTTGTCTATTTCTTAGAGTATTGCTCGTAGATTGAAATCAGTGTTGCGAGTATCAAGCGAGTAGTGTCATTTCTTTATATACACACGCTTATACTGATTACTGTTTTTAAACGCAGTTTTGACTTTCATGAGCTGCTGCTTCATTTCGAATGATTCAGTGGTTGCGATTATCTGTCCTGGTTTCTTGCTTTATATGTGGTGCAAGTTACATGACATTCTAGGCTCTGATTTTGACACATTCTGCAAATTAAGGCCAGGATGTCAACTGCTAGAATTACTAGGTGGCTTGCCTACTTTTAACATGACTGATTGCAAAAGAGTCGCAAGCTACAAAATGATTCTACGACAGCTTCACTTCATGTGCAAAGTCCTAAATATTTAGTATGTATATTATTGCATTTATAGTTAACGTTCCATTAAAGAAATGCTTACTTTTCGTTTCGATAAGCTTTTACTAAACATGGACTCTGTAACTAAAATCCAATTATCATTTTAATAAATGTTATTATATTATAGAAAATTGACAGCTTCACTTCATGTGCAAAGCCTAAATATTTAGTATGTATATTATTGTATTTATAGTTAACGTTCCATTAAAGAAATGCTTACTTTTCGTTTCGATAAGCTTTTACAAAAAAAAAAAAATGGACTCTGCAACTAAAATCTTTTTTCCCCCGAAAATGAACTAACATGACCCGCCGACTCAACAACGGCAACGTTCATATACATTTACAGATGCGACCGAGTGCACAAGAAATGAAATACTAAGGGGTGGCGTGAGTTTCATTGCGACCAGATATTCAAAATCCAACAATAAATATATGGGAAACTACGACAGCAGTAAAGAAAGCAAGTATATAATATATCGACGCTAACAACGTGTATGGGTGGGCTATGTGTCAACCATTGACAACTGATAACTTCAA
The DNA here is from genome assembly GCA_037043455.1 of Cyrtodaria siliqua. Lineage (NCBI taxonomy): Eukaryota > Metazoa > Mollusca > Bivalvia > Adapedonta > Hiatellidae > Cyrtodaria > Cyrtodaria siliqua. The sequence continues at coordinate 68,879 of JAWPHD010010387.1, forward strand.
ATGGGTTAACAAATTCGAGAAAGGAAAATCAAATTATACTGTTGAGTGTGATCTCGAATATCCTGAAGAGTTACTACTTGCATAATGACTACCCTTTCTCTCCAGAAACTTTGAGAATAAAAGACGAGTGGTTATCAGACTACTGCAAGAAGTTTGATTTGGGGTCAAGCAAAGTAAAGGAAACGTTTCACAACATTGAAGGATAAGGAAAAATATGTTGCACACTATAGGAATTTAAAACTGTATGAAAATTAGGGTTAAAAGTCAAAGAAGTACACAGGATACTTCAGTTTGATGAGTCGCAATGGTTGAAAGTTTACATTGACTGCAATACTACAAAAAGAACAGCTGGTAAATATGCTTTCGATAAAGATTTCTTCGAGGTTATGAATAATTCAGTTTTTGGCAAAATCATGAAAACTTGAGAAAAAGAATTAATGTTAAGCTAACGCATGACGTGGAAGAAAGGGTATGATAATGGACCTTTGGAAACGGCCGAGCACAACACATACGAAATATTGCAGTCTCGGTTTGATTGAGACTGTTCATGAGCGGTAGTGAAATATGCTAGCTACCGCTCACGCCCTCTAGCCCCGGGTTGAAGAAGTCCTTTTGAAATATGCGGCAAGACTATCATGTATTCTTGTAAAATGTTCAGTGAAAACGTATTTGTCATCAATAGGATAAAAGAAAGACTGGTCTTAAATCGTCCCTGTTATGTCGGTATATGTATTCTGGACTTGTCAAAACACTTAATGTATGATTTCCACTACAATTATTCTAAAAACAAATACAATGAAAAAGCCAAGCTATTGTTTACCGACACTGATTCACTATGTTATGAAATTAGAACAAAAGATGTGTATGCTGGTCTTTACAAAGACAGAAAGTTTTGACAACAGTGATTATAATTCAAACATTAAATTTTATATTGATGATAACAAAAAGGTTATTGGTAAAATGAATCTACGAAGCTTGTGGTTCAGTATTCGAAAAGTTTGTTGGACTAAGGAGTAAATCATGCTCTTACATTTGGCTGATAATATTGAAACGAAAAAAAGGAAAGGTATTAACAAATGTTTTGTTACCAAACCGATAACACATGATAACTACAAAAAACATTTTATTCGCGCAGCAACGGAAGCTCGCCTTAAAATGAAAGTTATCAGATATAACAAACACAAGCAACGGAAGCTCGCCATAAAATGAAAGTTATTCAGATATAACAAAAACAAGCTAAACAGATACGAAATTAATAAAAAAAGTTTGTCTGCATATGATGACAAAAGGTATATATTAGACAATGGCCGAGATACACTAGCATATACATAATTACCATGATGAGGATGATTGCCCCGTTTCTTCCGACTTTGTTTGATCGCATTGAAACTATTTAAAAGTGGACTCACTAGCCCAACGGGCGTTGCGTAAATATTTAGCCTTGTTTTGTGATCATGTTGGAACGTTACCCTTCGGGTTTGGAAGAGCCCGGAGTTTATTATCGTGGAAACGCCTCATGTTTGCTTGCATAGGGAAGCATTTCTAACAGTTATTTCACCGGGGTTTGAAATAATCTTGATTTGCTTATTGTGTTGGATGGTTATAATAAAGTAGTCATGTTACAACTGCAGCTTATTTAGAAATCTAGTTGGACATTGGCTGGAAGCGTCCTCGGCCTTCTCCAGAGGTTTGCTAGATTTGAAAATAGTTGGTCATTTGGCTGGAGGCGTCTTTCTGCTTTCTTATGCATTTGAATCTGGTTGGGACGAAGTATAAAATCATATTATTAATTATGCTATGAGTAGTACAGAAATGAGGGTGTCTGAGGGATTTTTATCAGATAGGGTGTGCAGAACGAGTTTTACAATTTGCTGACGAGCTTGATAGCACATCGTCATCCCATCTTGGAACTGATTGTTGTTTTGATCAGTTTTTCCTGGTGTTTTTAACTTGTTTGTCATACCGTGACATGCAAATTTGCCAGCTTGTCATTGGTGGGACCCCGATGGGAAAACTGTCCCAGACACCCTCATTTCTATACTACTAATGTGCGGGACCGGACATCGTTTGGGCACCGCATGTGAACGTATGTTCGGTGGATCCGATGGCTTGCATGAGCGGCGAATATTGTGTTTATCGATAATGTAAAGTGTGCATTCTGGAGTAACTCCTGCTGCCAATTCTTTATAAAAAAAACTAAAAAACATAAACTCTCCTCTGAGGAAAACTGAAACTAAATTAGCACTAGTTCATTCTTATACTTAGAAACGGTATTGTTTTTTTATTACCACTTGATCAACATGACTCCCAATATCAAAAAGAGAATACCACTATAGGATGTTTTCTGGTTATAGAAATTATTGTGTTAGCTAAATATCTCAAAAAATGGAACTTTTAAGCAAATTATTTTAATACATACATTTTGTTTCAGTGTCATGCACAAACAATAATAAGTTTGCTGAAATTTCATAGTAACAACAACATCAAAATCAAGACTTATTTATCAAGTTTATTTACCTGATATGCAGTAAATATGAATTACTTTTACTTATGACATACTTTCTATAGGATATCGTTTAAAACCACCACACAATATGTTTCTTAAAAAACATGTGTTAAACAAATTATTATTACTTCAATTTCTGTTTGATTTATGTGTCATTATCTGTTGCAAAACGTGTTTGCATGACGTCCTTGATATAACATATAGTGATGTATAAATAAAAGTTTGTGTGGTCTGGGTTAGCACTCGCGCACCAGTGCGTTTGACGCAGGCCTGCCAAAACATTTTAATACAAAATCCTGAGATTTTTAAAATGTAAGATTTAAAATGCGCGAGGAACAGTTTAAATAGAAATTTGGAGCGTCCGACTCGATCACTATTTTTTTAAAGCGCAAATTTAATTATTTATGATTTTTTTTAATACAAGTTAATGCATTGTTTGATAGTTATAGAAAACAATAAATTACCACATTAGTTCGATTACAAATACTTGGTTTAGTTTTTACCACAACTGTTGTTGTTTTATTGAGTTGTTTTATGAAAGTGCACTTACTTTTCTGCACAGATGCGTGGTAAATGCAAATACAAAAGTCAATTCTACAAATTATAATCATCGTACACAGCAGCAGCTGTTATAGTGGTACCTCACACACGGAGCAGCAGCTGTTATAGTGGTACCTCACACACGCAGCAGCAGCTGTTATAGTGGTACCTCACACACGGAGCAGCAGCTGTTATAGTGGTACCTCACACACGGAGCAGCAGCTGTTATAGTGGTACCTCACACACGGAGCACCAGCTGTTATAGTGGTACCATACACACGGAGCACCAGCTGTTATAGTGGTACTACACACACGGAGCAGCAGCTGTTATAGTGGTACCATACACACGGAGCACCAGCTGTTATAGTGGTACCTCACACACGGAGCAGCAGCTGTTATAGTGGTACCATACACACGGAGCAGCAGCTGTTATAGTGGTACCTCACACACGGAGCAGCAGCTGTTATAGTGGTACCACACACACGGAGCAGCAGCTGTTATAGTGGTACCTCACACACGGAGCAGCAGCTGTTATAGTGGTACCACACACACGGAGCAGCAGCTGTTATAGTGGTTCCTCACACACGGAGCAGCAGCTGTTATAGTGGTACCTCACACACGGAGCAGCAGCTGTTATAGTGGTACCTCACACACGGAGCAGCAGCTGTTATAGTGGTACCTCACACACGGAGCACCAGCTGTTATAGTGGTACCTCACACACGGAGCAGCAGCTGTTATAGTGGTACCACACACACGGAGTTGCTATAGCTCCTCACACCTGCTATTTCAGTTAGGTTGACCATTTAAAGAAATTACAGATATTGCTGCATTACGCATGTAGTTATGCCACTGAAGGAACTAATGAGGCCCTCCCAGAGGTGTTCTTATTCCCCAGATCCCTTAAAGTAATGGCCATTGTTCCCCAGATCCTCAAAAGTATTTGCCAAAGTTCCCCAAAAGTATTTTTTCCATGTTCCCTAGATCCTTAAAAGTATTTACACTCTTCCCTAGATCCCCAAACGTGTTAAACATAGTTCCCTAAAAGTACCAAATATTGTTCGCTTAATAACCCTTATGTAAAACACATACTGTAGTCTTCTCTGGACTGCTTTTACCTTTTACACATCATAACAAGAGGGCTAAAATGGCCTTAAACAAAACGGCCCTAATTCGATTACCTGAGGAACTTACCAATGATGAAAATAAGTGTCCTCTCGCAAATGCTGATTGAAGAAGTTTTTAAGTCTTTCCTTATGCAAGTCTATGTTAAAACATGCAAAATCTCTACATACAAACTTTGGACCCAGGAGTTGCAGTGATTTTTGACCCCAGGGACTTCAAATGAGCAAACTTGATAGACCAGGGGTTAGCGATCATTAATAATAATAAAGAACAAGAACACACGAGGGCCTGTGGATGCTCTACAAGCTAAAATGGCTCCTATATCAAAGGGGTTTCATCATTAAATTCTTTTTAATATCTTTTTACAAGTGCAAAACACAACAACACTCTCAAACAAAATTTAAACCCACAACTCCATGTAAAACAATTTGAAAGAATATTTCACCATACGAGTTAATGTAAAACATTTGACACCTGGGGCAGTGCCAGATGTGACCCAAGGGTGACCATTTGTACAAACTTGCTAGAGGACCATAAGTCTATAGCAAATGCAAAACATTAAATCTCCGGCTCTTGTAATATCAAAGAAGAAAATATTTTAAGTTTTCCCTATGTAAGTCCATGTAAAACATGCAAACTCTTTACAAACTTTAAAATATTTTAACAAAAGAAAAAATGAATCCAAACAAAAGATAATAAAAAAAACAAAAAACAAACAAATAAAATACATCCAATGGGATTTGATTAACCTCAGGCTCTTGTAATTTCAAAGTAGAAGAATTTTGAAGTATTTCCCTATAGAAGTCTATATAAAACGTTATCCCTGGGACGAGGCCAAAAGTGACCCCAGGGTCATCATTTGAACAAACTTGGTAAAGGACCATATGCAAAATATTGTAACTCTGGCTCCTGCAGTGTCAGAGAAGATTTTTTTAATTCGTTTCCTATTCAAGTCTTTGTAAAACTGTGACCCCCGGGGCGGTGCCAAATTTGACCCCAGGGTCACCATTTGAACACCATTTGAACAAACTTAGTAGAGGACCATCAGCTGATGCTACAAGTAATACATGAGAGCTCTATGCCTTGCGGTTTCAGATTAGACGATTTTTAAACAAAATTCCTATATAAGTCTATGAAAAACATGCAAAATCTCAATATACAATGAACAAACTTGCTGACCCAATTTTAACAAATCTAAAATGCATTTATCTAAGGATCAACCATGTGAAGTTTGGTCAAATTTGGCCAAGCGGTTTCTGCGGAGACATCGTTTGGAGCAAAAGTTAACGATGACGACGGACGAAGGTGGAAGAGTGATCCCAATAGATCACCTTGATCTTTCGGCTCAGGTGATCTAACAAAAACACCAGTGTTCTGTGAGTTTTCCTTAGCCCTTTGTTTTATATAGCCACAGTAACAGGTAAGTAACAGATTCTTCGTATCGACGTATTTGGCTCCATTTTTTACATTTTCACAAAACAAATGATGAAGAAACAAGAGATCTATGATCTTGAAATGCTCTCTTGAAGATCTGAACAGCTAGGCCTTGAACAGGTACCTTTTATATGTTTGTCATTATTTGAAGGGGTAATGTTTGTTAATCAATAAACAATACAGTTTTGTTTTTTTGTCAGAGTAAATACATTATAGTTCAGCATTTCCCAAATGAAAATCATTTTTGGAACAGGAGTAACATTCCTGTAAAGTTTCATGAAAATCCTTCAAGTTTTCCCCATGTAACTCTGTGTAAATAAAGATGGCTGTTGGTGGCCGTGTTCAACATCAAATAAAAAAATGTAGCAGTCGCCACAAAATTCTATTTTTTATTTATATATTTTTAGCTTTAGTCGCTCTCTTGAATTTTTTAGAGGGCTGGCGTGGTGCAGTCGATAGAGTGGCGGATTTGTAACCGGAGGCCCCGGGTTCAATCCTCCGTGGTGCCACTGAGTTTCGTCGGTGTGTTCTCGGGCAACACACTTTCCCTTAGCCTCGTCCGTCGGTAAACCGGACGGTCCCGTGTATCGGTCTATCCTCCAAGCACGTTAAAGAACTATAGGAATCTATTCGATAATAAGAGTGGACACGGTTCCCGGATTCCTATGTAGCATTCCCCTCTTTCTGGGGCGGCTCTAAATAACCTATACTGTGTTGATGAGACAATAAACAACATTCAATTCAATTCCATCTTGAATTTCCGGCAAACCTGATTTTTTACTTAGGATCAACTAGACATCACGAGCAGTATTTATGTAAAGTTTAATGAAAATCCATCAAATGGTTTCAGAGGAGTAGTCCCAAAAGTTGTTCCTATATAAATATATGTAAACAAAGATACTTGGCACTACGAACTAAATATTAAGAGAAACATTCATGTAAAGTTTTATGAAAATCCATCATCCATCATCCATAGGTTCCAAATCAATACCCATTATGGTTTTTGAGAAGCAGTCGCCAAAAAATTATATTTTTAAGATATAAAATGTTAAGCTTTGGTAGCCATCCTGGATTTCACATTAACCTGAATGTTTGCTATGGTCAACTAGACCTTATGAGCAACATTTTTGTTAAGTTTGATGAAAATCCATGAAATAGTTTGCGAGGAGTAGTCGCCATAAAATAAATTATGGACGGACGGTCAGACAGACAGACGAACGATTCACGACGGCATAAGCTCTGCTGATCCGTGATCAGTTGTGCTAAAATGGACACACATGGCAAATGTTCATCGACGTACAAACGCTTTCAGTTGAATGGAAAGTTGATATTGTCGGAAGTTAGAGCGTCCAGTTGAGCGATGGGCACAACTAAAAATCGTCGTAAAAGGTAATACTGAAAGCCGTCAAAAGCAGTCACCAGTGATCAGCAGTCCAAATGCCATGTTTAAAATGTAAATTATAGCAATTCTACATTCAAATTAGGCACTTTTTCATTTTTTCTTTCCTTTAGGACACTGTTCCCTAGATCCCTAAAAGTAGGCCTTTGATCCCTGGATCCCTTAAAATAATTGGCAATGTACCCCAGATCCCTAGAAGTAAATGGCCATGTTCCCCAGATTCCCAAAACCCCTGGGAGGGTCTCCCTAATTATGTACTTAGGTGTTAATTGTATATTCAGTCAGTGCATTACACGGATGTCCCCCTCTGATTCGACACTTGTATATATTCCTCTGACTAGGGAGCTTACCAGGTCCAATTCGGGATATAGCTGATAAACTGTGAAAATATACCTGTTGAATCGTGAAAATTTTGTTTTGATGGAAAATCCGGAGATTGTACACTGAAATCCGGAGATCCGGAGAGCCATTGAAAAATCCGGATTTTATCCGGAGATTTGGCAGGCCTGTTGACGATGCACCAACAAAAACAAAATGTCATCTGACATCATAAGGAAAGAACATTCAAGTGTGCATCGAGATATGGAATGCACAAGGTACATACAGAGCTTTCAAACCCAGACATATCAAAGTATATGTCTGGTTACGAATTGAATAGTTTTACATATTCAAAAGGAAGTCGGTAGACTGATATTTTACAATATTTCATCTACGCAGTTTAAATAGTAGATATTTATTTTCCTCAGTGGAGGTCGCAGTATGAATTAGTTGTTGAAATAAATCGCTGTTTTAGATAACTATAATATCACATTTTAATATTGTGTTATATATAATGGAGATGTTATGATTACATAAGCTTTCTGCAGTACACATTCAGTAAAACCTCTCCCCGCGCTTGCAATCAGGACTGTTATTTATTCGATCTTTGGAGATCGCTGAGCCAGATACTTATATTTAGTTATCGGTGGTACATTTTCAATTGCTTTTGTTTTTTTAAACTTTATTTTCGATTCGGTGGTTCCACTACTCCGGCCGATAAAAGGTTCTTGGTATTGTTTAACCACTCATAGGATATGTTGTCTGCTTTTTAATTTAGTCTTTTGCCAGTTACTTGTGATATGCAGGCTTCATAACCGCTGCTCCCAACTAAATTCCATTTTGTTTATTTCGCTCTGCGGGGCATAGTATTTTGTTAGATACTGGGACCGTACGCCGCTGGACATGGGGGAGGAAAATTCCTATGTCCACCGCCATATGCATGCCATCTTCGGGATGGTTAAAATTATGTACTATTGATTTTATGAATATTGAGTTCAGCTCAGCCCGGGGCTAGAGGGCGTGAGCGGCAGCTATCATATTTCACTACCGTTCATGAACAGTCTCAATCAAACCGAGACTGCAATATTTTGTATCTGTCGTGTTCGGCCGTTTCCAAAGGCCCATTATCATACTCTTTTAGACATTTGTATGATATAAGGCTAATTTATTTTCAATCTGTTCAAGAATATGAACAACTGATATAGTTTACCCTATAGTATTTATCACGTCAATGAACATATCAAGTAGTTTATGTTCTGTCTATAAACGATTTTACAGCCATGTCTCAAATTCACTATGACTGAAATGCACCCATTGTGTATGATGTTGATATTGTAAACCCGTTGCGACAGGTTGTTGATATAAATTTTGTAAAAAACATAAAACTAGTTAAGTGTTAAATAAAAAGCATGCATAAATGTCTGTCCATCCATTCATCCGAACATCCACCCAATAGAACATGTGTTTATGTTTGTCCATAACCATTCAGTCGCAGCGTACTATGTACAATGTATTGTGGTGTTACCAAACGTGCATCAACTCCCACATTAAATGCAAAATATGCTGATTTTCATGCAAAAATCTGATTTACAAGGCAATTTGGTGCATTTGTGGCATCATACCTTAATTTGGTGGCACTAAGTCTGGTACTAGCTTTGTGATTACAAGTTAAGTTTCTATGACTGGACAGCATACTTTGCCTACAGTTCTCTCTGACATTTCCCCCAGAAAGTCTAATTTTAGTGGGTAAGGGGAAGGTTTTGGTGGTATCACACCTATAAAACTCTAAATACAATTATCTACATTTTAACAACAAGCAAGCCTAGTTTTATTGAAATATGTCTCTCCAGGCCATCATGTAAAGACTTCAAAAACCTGAAACTCCAGATTACAGCTTTTCGAGACAAAATACATGCAAAAAAAAAAGTAAAAACACTTTTTAAAACACCTTGCTATAGACACTCCACAAAGTGAAATACTGGAAAATACTGTACAGGACTCAATGGGATTTGTTTTACTTCAGGTAGTGTTTGTACAGGACTCAATGGGATTTGTTTTACTTCAGGTGGTGTTTGTACAGGACACAATGGGATTTGTTTTACTTCAGGTGGTGTTTGTACAGGACTCAGTGGGATTTGTTTACAAATCCCATTGAGTCCTGTACAATATTTTCCAATCTTTCTAGTTTGCCATTTCTTTCAAAATGAAGTTGAAACTAAGATTCACTTTCATATTCTTAGTGATATGGTCTTCCTATCTAGAAAACTGATTAAAAAAGTAGGGGTCAAATGGCATATAAGAAAATAAAATGCTGATCTGTGTTGACACCGTGAACAAACTGCATTCATTCGTCACCTCAAAAATGTATTCTACTTTCGCTTTCAAAACTTACAAGTTGATATATATTAAAAACCATCATACAAAAATAGTGTTATATAGTCGGGAACTCCTTTCGACTACACCGCGCACTACTCCAGGCATCAATACCATAGTTGTTTACTTCCTTTATGCCTGACCAGCTAAAATAGTGCCATGAATAAATCCAAAGTTTTAAGTTTGCATGTGTTTTTCCCACGATTAGGTTTTATTTCATTCTTAAATCTAACCTGATGTTAAATTATTATGTCTGTTGTCATGAACAGTAAGTATTTTACTGTGTTTGTCAGGACTATTTCTTTGGAAAGTATAAGCACAAAGGATAGGTGGACATGTGGTTTTGACAGATGTTTGTTTGAAAATTAGTGTGAATGAATGACGCGAAATGTTGAAAAAGTGAGTCGGTGTTTTATTTCAGATATGGGACCGTTCGTGAGCCAAATGTGTTTAATTCACAAAGTTAAAGTGTATTTAAGCGAAGAAATGTTGTGGAACTTGTGACTGATCTCCAAAAATAGCCTATTTTGTATTGTGTTCAATGGGCTGATTTTCACCGATCTGACACCTTCAGAGAAATACTGATATAAGGTCAGATACCAATATTGATTTAGGGCTTCTAATTGGTTGAAAAAAGTATAGGGTCTATTAGGGCATATAGTCAGATTGCCGTAAGGCAGATTCTGATTGGAGTAAATTACCCAAATCATAACAAATTCCCATAGAACATCAAAATATTATATTTCCATCATGACACATGTTGATTTAGGATATGTTGACTGAAACTTTCATGTTTATGGATACAATTGTACTGAGAGTATATTTGCAAAAAAGTAAAATTTCTTTACTACCATTCTGGGGGTGGCCACCTTCAGTGAAATATTAGTGGCTGAAAGCATCACATTACCCCCAATTTGCTGGTCACTTGTGTGTCTCTAAGATAGTTTTTTAAAAAAGTTAGGTTTTATCATCCGTTCGGATACAGGAATAGGTGTTGTAGACCAAAAGGCTCAGTATAATGGAGGCCTATGCGATATATGACCTAAAGCTATATTCTGCATAGGGTAAACGTGAAAGTAGACATACGTTTTTTCTAACACAATCATTTGAAAGTGTGAGAAATACCTGGTATACAAAAGTTGCCTGTAATGCACCTGTTTGACACAATTAAAGGTATATCTAGTAAGTTGTATTCATTTCTTCGACAAGGACCAACATCATGTCATGCTGATCATTTTAGAAAAAGTCCCATATCAATATCACTTTTCAAGAAGTAGTCGCTACAAACTTGTTTTTTTAAAATCTATATTTAGATTTGGCGGCCATCTTGGATTTCACATCAACATGAATTTTTGCTAGGATCAACTAGACTTCATGGGCAACATTTCTGTAAAGGTTCATGAAAATCCATTCAGTAGTTTCAGAGGAGTAGTCGCTGTAAACAAAGTTTACGGACGGACAGACGGACGACGGACACCGCACCACGGCATAAGCTCTGCTGGTCTCTGATCAGTAGAGCTAAAAAAGAGTTTATTTTGTACTATTTTGAGATGGTGGTAATCTGACTGATTCTTGACTAAGTAGCTTGTATGTTTTGTTTTTGTTTTCAGCGATAATAGAATTCTATTTTTTGCAATGATCTCTTGTGGAATGTCATAACTTACTAAATAACTGATCGTTGGCCACAATTGATTGTTTGGTACATCACTTATTCCCACTATTGTATCCATCAACAAAAGATAACTGTGACTCATTAATGGTAGATGTACATCCGGTCCTTTATAGTTCGGTTGAAAGTTCAAGCCAACCGTTGCAGGTTATTAATGCTGAGTTCTACATAAAGCGGAACGCAGTCATAAACAACCACAAACAATGGAAGACTGACGCATACTATATTCTTTTCTTGGACATTCTTGAACATTCAGGACATCTAAGGGTGCAGCTTCAGAAATGGCACTGAAAAATATAAAAGATATTAAAAACAACAGCAAAAATCCACCATATTTTCAAAACACAGTTTTATAACCGATTCAGCAAATGCTATTGATAGCATTTGTCTAAAATGTCTTAAATTTTGAAACGGTTGTGACACAGCATGGTAGACTTTGAATCTAGAGATCTTATAACTTGCACCACTGAGTGTTTCAATGTGCCCATGGAAAAGCGTTTAATTTCTTAGAGTTGTCTTTTTGATGTGGACATGAACTGTTTGAATGTTGTGTTACGTTTACGTCTTTTTTAGCACATGTTAGGCTATATATGACGGTCTATTTTTTTATGGTAGAAGCAGACCCATTTGTTTTCTCGGGTAGAACCTGAGTACTGTATATACCTCCAGCCGTCCGTGATTATCGACACTTTTTCACTTGATAAGTCAAGCTTACAGTGGGATTCAAACCCGTAGCTGCGAGAGACGAGAAAGTTTTAGAAGCAGCCTCTTTACTATCCCGGCCAAGGATGCGCCGGACATAAAGTAGGCAGTCCTGTGTATTGAAGGTTATATTATTCCTATATCCTTCTCCTCTATCCGGGGCGGCTCTAAATAACCTTAGATAAAGTGTTGATACGTCATTAAAAAATATATGTTCAAGAAGCTACTGTTTAACACTGCAAAAAGGAAAATATTTCCTGGCAGAGGGATGTTAACAAGCATGTACTGGAGTCAGGCAATAAAAAACTAGATGAATCCATTGAAGAATTGATTTTTTAAGGATTTAATTCATTATTTAGATCTTTCGACAGGCTATGAAAAATATTGGGCTAGTTTAAATAGTGTGCAGTCCGAGACACTTCTCGCTAAATTTAAACTAGCTTATATCGAAATATTGAATTTAATCCTTTTATGTACTTTGGTGACAGTTCTCAAGTTAATCAAACAAATAAACTATACCTTGTTTGCTTTAGCTCTGCCCAAAACGTAAGTGTTATTTCACTGGGAATTTAAATGCAGAACATAAATGTGTTTCATTTAAGGTCATTGCAATAGAAATGTAAATATTGCGGTTTGAACGGTGGTAGTGAATGGCAACTTTACCATAAATAGCTTCATGGTAAATTTTCCATTCACTTTGCGCTTATGGTAAATTTGCCAACCACTACCGTCTTTAAAACCCCAGGAATACCGAAAATTAGTGAATCAATTCTTAAATACACATTATTTACCTGTTGTTATAGTATCAATAATAATGTGCCTTGGGAGGTTGGTAATGATAAAATCATAAATAGTGCAACAAAGATAAAATATCATCAGTGTATTCAGTTTAGACCACAGAATAGCCATTTTCTATTCAGGCACACCAGATTAAGCAATTAGCTCCATAAACTGAAAAGTATTCGAAATTAGACGCGTATATAATTTTTTTCAAATTGTGCTAATAAGCTGCAAAAACAGGTAACAAGATCCAAATTATATCATTCATCTGCCAGTTACTAGTGATGGGCAATCGGTTGAAACTTACAATGGATAATTAGTTACCATTGATTGGATGTAACCAATCAATCATCAGTTATAATCGGTTAGTCAATATGAAGTATAACATGTTCATTTTAATCTGTGTTTCAGGCCTTGAACTTGGAAAATTTCTATTAAAGTATGTATTCAGCTTTCCTGTCTTGTTTCTTTATTATTAGTATACAATACAAATACATTATTATTTTTATTTTAATCAATAAAATAATTCCAGTTGATATGCGTTTAGTTGTTTATTTATGATATTTGTGTATACAGTCTTCGACTTAAATTTTCCAGCCCGAATTCTTATATGCTCACTGAAAACTTGAATTTTTATTTAGCCCAACTACATGAATTTCCAAATTTTCACTAGCCTGAATGACAGTTTACTAGCCCCGGGCATCAGGCTAGTGGGTTAATTCGAAGACTGTGTATATGCTCATTTTCACCAGAGTACAAGTGTATTTTCTGACTGTTGTCTCCTGGCTGGATTATCATGTTTATTTCTATTTTTAACATTAATTCTAACACGACCTGCTCAGTCTTTCATATACACAAAGAATAGACACCACTGTATGTCATTCTACGATAAAATACAGCTGTTCCATTAATTCCCGCGTATATTTCATCCGTTGGAAGCACCACGTCACATGACATCACTTGGTAAATATACGTCACGAAGACAAACTCAACAGTAATTTTAATGAAATGTTAATTACAACAAAGAAGCCATGCTCCCAAACCTTGCACACACCCGATGTAAACCCATCATATGCATCAGTACATATAATATTAATAAGCATCTTGAACAAGCTGAGAACGTTTGACGTTATACAGCGCAAGCTATATTTAATTGTTTGTCACGTGATACTAGTGTATTTAAGCATATTGTGCTGTGCAGAACTTTGCATACGGGGGCGCCCAATGGAACAGCCTGTTAACACCTTGACCTCCGAGATAATATATAGTGCCCCCACAATAGCGTAAACAATGGGGTTACTGTTGTGTTATAATCGAATAGAACGCACTCGTGATTTAATTACTACGCATCCATCCGAACTCCATACTCATCCGATAAAACACAGGGGGCTGTGGGGAGGGGGGTTATGGATATTCACACATCATTTTGGCAAAATATTGGGGTGAGGGGGCTGCGGGAGGCAGGGGGAGCCAATCGAGCTCCTATGGTATCATGCAGGCGAAAAGTAAACATACCAATCCATCCATTTGAAAAGTCTTGGATCATTTACGGTAGTTTATGGGAGACTACAACCGTAGAGTAGCAAATTTCGTTACGAAATTAACAAGATAAGCAGTCGTAGAAATCATTAAGAATGGTGGTTTCCAAGCAGAATGAGGTGAAAAAAACATTAAAAACCTTTCTCGAACCCATCCAAAAATGACAATGAAATTGCATTTTTACCTATGTCGCCAAAACGGCCATTAACCGGAAACGTAGCCCAAAGTGTTAACTTGTACATTGTTCATTGGCCAAAATTCGTCAACACAATTCACAATTTAATAAAAGTAGATTTCGTGTCGCAGAAATTTATATGTCTTGCTACCTATTATGATACACAAATGATTGCATAACTACCGTTAAAAAAATATTTTATTTGTTTAACATTACCGCCATCCCGTTTTCCCGTAAAACCATAAATGCAATCTGAACTCTTCGCAGATTTCCGTATTCGGATCGTCCACTACGGAAATCGACGAGGTTATTCCGGTTTCATTCGTGCCAAACCCAAACAAACTGGCAATTTCTGGAAATGTTACGGAAATTATAATAAAATGACACGACGTCATTCATTTAAGTCATCATCGTATGTCATCACACATTATGACGTCTGGTCTGTTAGTAAACAATTAGTGAGCAAAGGTACTTATTACAGATCCATATTTCTTTCTTCTTTCTTTCTCTTTTTCTTTCTTTCTTTCTTTCTTTCTTTCTTTCTTTCTTTCTTTCTTTCTTTCTTTTCTTTCTTTCTTTCTTTCTTTCTTTCTTTCTTTCTTTTCTTTCTTTCTTTCTTTCTTTCTTTCTCTTTCTTTCTTTCTTTCTTCCAATACTATTGTACACATACTTTTGATTATCACAGTTTCGTTTCTGTGGATGAGTTTACCTGCAGGCTTTTTTTGTGATAAACACAGAAGTTCAGCGAGATTTTTAACCTGAATAGGGTATGTCTCTCCCTGCACAGGGGATCAACGCGGCTTTACATCCGTAGGAAGAATGACATACTTTCACAGTAACTTTAACTATCTTGCACGTTCTAGATCTAAGGAAGTGGTTTTCAATCCAGAGGCAAGTAAGCTAACCACTCTGTCCTCACATCTTTTTACCGCCACAGGCACAGTAACATTATGGTCCATTATGAACAAATATAACTACTAGTATTTAGAACAACACCAGGTCTAGAGTGACTAAACGATGGTTAGGCCCCAAGATGTTACTCACACTGACAGGGGTAGGAACAACCTCATTCCCCGAGATCCCAATAATTTGACTGGCGTGTGGGAGTAAAGGATGTAACCGGTTCGAGTTCAAAAAGTATTTTACCATATGTTGCATATCGGGCGCTTCGACCTTTTATTCAAAAATGGTTTTAATGAGTTGGGCAAACCGAAATTAAGACATCCTGAAAAACTGATAGCAAACTATTGAGGCTAACTGAAGTTAAGATTTCTTAATGATTTGCTGTCCCAAGAACACGGCAGCTGTACATAATACCCGAAAGAGGGTAATGCAGGATGTAGATAGATAGATAGGAATTTACATACAAAAACCTCATCTAAAATGATGGCTGTAAAATATTTATTTCTTAACAGAATATCGAAACTAAGACGTTTTTATTTACCACTAAAACTGCCAGTTCCAATTAAATATAATGTAATACATTTTGTTAAAATTACTCATGGTATTGCTGAAAAACCTTTGGCTTAAACAAACGCCCCAATTAATAGCAAATGTGTCGGGTTTAGACTCCACCATAATGTACAGATTTTTTTCCATCTTTTTATTGGCTGGATTGCGAAGCAAATCCAGGCTTATAGTTTGTCGATTTCCATGTGTCTGTCCGAGCTAACAGATTGGGGTTATGGGGCTATACGAATAATAGTAACTGTAAATTCTATTCATTCCGTAGGTTTATGTGACTATTTTTGGGTTTATGTGGCTACTTAGACAATAGGGAGAACAATGGTGTAGCCACCTAAACCCAAAATATTAGGACGTCCGTCTATTCATCCGTCCGTCTACGAGTTTTGAAGTTTTCGTTAAAGCTTTTGTTTTTTTCTCATTTCTCAAAAATGAATTGTCGAAAATCTTTGAAACTTGACACATGTTCAATATCATTACAAATGTTATATGACAAGAACCATAACTCTGTCATGTATTTTAGCTGGACTATCCCCCCTTTTCACACAGATTTGCAATCCGGCGTTCGCACCACTGTTGGTGCGTGATCTTTTTTTTTTACGTTTAAACAAAGTTTGAGGTTGCCACTGGACCTCCATATAAATGAAACGTTCCTATGCCAGTGTACCTGTAACTAGGAGTCCGAGGCTCTGCCGGTCATCCGGTTTGATCTGATGGTCGGAGTAGTTCAAATTTGAAGGTGATGAAAACACGGTTTACCTTTACCTTTCTTAGGCTTCAATCGATCTATGCTTCTCTCTGTCCTATCATTTCACTATTTTTGTTTTTATACCACAGACAGAAACATTATGGTCAAATAGGACACTCAGTTTCGTAAAATGTAGATACTAATAAGCATCTTGAGCACAGCTAGTGCTATACATCAAGAACGATGAATCAAACCAAAGCCTTTTCTACATTTGACGAATTTGGTGCATTTTCAGAATATATTGATGAAAAACGTCGGTCCCGGTGTCCTCCACCAACAGACATACTCAACTAAATTTGATTTAACTAATATTCTGAATATGGACCACCATTGATTAAATTTCAAGTAGGAAACAACAAATTCCTATATTTTAAAAACATTGTACTTTTCTCAAACATACATCATCATAATGATTAGACAATAATTATGAATCAATTTAACACACGTTGAAGGCAAGACGTGTATTCGAATGAAAAAAGCTCAATTCATATAATGACGAGCAGATGTTTTGATTTTGCATTGAGTTTAAAAAACTCCACTGATGTACACTGTAAGGCATAACAGTATGAGTATTGCACACATTATTTAATCGCTCTAGTCTATTAACTTAAAAAGACGCTTGCCACTGTTCAGCAACAACAAAATCAACGATTTAATGCTTGATTATGTTGAAATAAAAGTGACTGCGTCAATATGTAAGTTAGTTTTACTAGATCTATTTTTTTATATTAGATCTACATGCGGTGATTTTCACTTGAAAGCAGTCCATTTTCATTGAAAATACAATATGACAAAAGGACTAAGAAAGCTGGCTAAGAGCTGACCATCCTACCTAATAGTAATAAATGTCTGAGATTGTGTAAACTGTGTCATTGCTTTTTGTTCAAATTGTATTTACACTTATTAATAATAAAATTCAGCTGAAACAATAGTTATATGAAATAATAATTATTCGCCTACCTTTTTATCCTTAAATTGTTTTTGCGAAACCAAAGGCGGTAAGTGAAATATCCTTTCTTTTGCTTAAAAGCACAAACGTAAACCTTTTTTGTTCTTTGTAGACAAAGTCAAGCACGTACTGTACTGTACTGTACTGTAGACGTCATAGTACGTCACCATTATGACAATTTTCAATGCTTATTACGTCAGTTAGACGCAATTTTAATTTCAAGAGGGGATGTAGAGAGTGGTGACTTGGGAACAAGGTATTAAACAAACTGATTATTTCAAATGACACATCAGCAATGATTTGTTTGTTTGTTTGTATGGTGTTTTACGTAATTTTCAACACATGTAAGGTTATATATGACGGTGGATTTTTGGGTGGTGGAGGCAGACCACCCACTTGTCCTGGGTAGAACCAGTACTATAGAACCAGTACTATACACCTCCCGCCATCCGTACGGATCGACACATCCTCACAAGTCGAGCTCCCAGTGGGATTCGAACCTGCAGCGGTGAGAGGCGAGAAGGTTTACAACGCAACGTTCAGTATCACATGAAACAATTCATTCCTATTCCTTCCTACTTGATCATTGCTGCTAACTGAAAGCATTTACATTTAGGAAATAGGAATAGATTGGATCATCCTGAGAAGTCTCATAAAAAAAAAAGTATGCATACATAATTATACTGATCATGCTTATTCAAGTTCACCTGACACTTACTCACAATTGAAGTCATTTTTTTCACAACTGTGGCCGATTTGCTTCACAATTATTATTATTAATTTATTTCTTTTAATTATTATTTTATTTATTTTGGAAAACATTTCCACCGCTTAACTTGTTCAATATTGTTTTGTTCTGGATATGTTCATAGAAGAAAGTTTATCTTAAATGTTTCATATTATCCTGCTCCCACAAAAACAATGCATGTATTCAATACTTTTTTCACAAATTAGGCAGTTTTCGCGTTTTTTTTCTCCACCAAAATGACCAGGCTAGGGTCGGGAGTCTTCACAATTTTTAGTGGGTAAAAGCCCTGCCAACATTACAATGGAAATCACACTGCAGTGCTTGGTTTGATTTAGTTTAAACTTATTTATTTTACATCGATTGTAACTAAAGCTCTATGAACTTATTTGAATCACTCTCGATGTCTTCATGGATAGATCCAGTACTAAGCAATGCAGATAAAGTGTCTTGCTCAGGGACACAACGCATATGGCAATAGCGGGAACTCACCACTTTTGGATCATGGGTCCAACGGTCTACCACTAGACCACAGCGCTCCACGGTTTGATTTGGAAGTAATAGAGTACAATGTGTATATCCCCATTTCGATTTCGAATAGTTATGCTTAAATAATTTGTTGAATTAGTTTTTTTTATGTGATGATCGCAAAGTTTGTATGTGAATAGTAGTGGGTTGCGTTTTTTATGTGTCCCTTAAAACGGAGCAACTGAGTTGGGTTTAGAAAATCCCTATGTTATAAGGTATGACAGTATGAGTAATATTACACAATGTAACCATTTTATTTACTTAAACCGACGCTCGCCATGAGGCAGTGCCTTATTCATATTTTTTAAATATTATAACAGATTCTTACATTTGATTCGAAGAAATAAGTCACTTTGACTATAAACAAACAGTTTCAAGGCAGCTTAGCTGATACTTTTACTTTCATCGCTCAAAGAAGCCTATTGCTCGGTATGTCAACATGGTCCACAATGCAACACTACCAACATCCAATATGGCGGCTAACAGATAGCTAAATTGTAAACAATTACCCAAGACTGAACTATACTCCGTCTATAGCATGTATAGCGATATTATTATTATTATTATTATTATTATTAATAATACCTGGTAGTATACTTATACATTGAATAGACGTCTACCCACTTCATTGCTAGATAGTTTGTACATATATATAGTCGTTTTCTGATGTATACATGTTTGTGTGTTTTCCAATGTGATGATTTGTCGCCATTCATTCATTTGTAACATGTTGCTTATGCTGTTCATATATATGAACATAAGTGAAATAAAGAAGTTGAATTGAAGAAGATACAGAACAGGTAAATCTATTGCTATGCATACTAAAATCGTTAACAAAGATGACTGGAACATTGTCATATGATTCGCGTAAATATATATGAAGCGTGAGTGACGCTTAACTATAACATGTACAGTAGGAACGCCAGCCCAATGGCGTAGGAATATTTATCAAACAAGGTCACGTGATAAAATCGATAACAAAATGACATTATCGGGAAAATTGTCACTGGTCAGATTTCTTCACCTCTTATTTATAAACTGTGATTATAACAAAACACCATCACAGATCGTTGTTAAAGTAATAATATTCACAAACTACATTGGTCGAACAGAATTGGTGTACACTTCGTGTAATTCCCATTAATAGTTAAAGGTATTTTTCAAAGGGATGAATTTAGGTTGTTTTAAGGTTTAAATTGCCAAAAATGCGCTTGTAAATCAAAATCGATTTATTTTGTCATTTTAGAAGCGAGAATAAAAACAAATGCATGTACGCGTAGATAAATCTTTCCTCTGTCCATATGCAAATTTTTAATGAAATCGGAGACAAGTACTTTTTTTTCCCAAAATTAACTAACATGACCCACGGACTCAAAGACGGCATAATGCATATACATTTACAGACGCGACCGGGTACACAATAAATGAAATAATTCCAGTATTTCAATACATATATTTCAAATGTATGTATCCATGCATTCCAGATTAAATTTCTGATCTATACATGCTTTTGGTTTATGCCGGAGTGCTCAGAATAGGTTTTAACAAACAAAATTGTAACGGTACGTCGGGAAAGGAAATGAGGATTGTGAACATATATGTTGCAGTGCTAATTTTCTGAATCCGAAAAAAAAGCAAAAAAAAAGAAGTTTTAACAGCGAGAATGAATTTTTTTTCACGAAAGTGTTCATTGACATGTCTACTATTAAAACCCAAAATTTAAAGTCAATCAGAAAAAAGTACTTTTTTTTCCCCAAAATTAACAAAGTACACCGTGTTCGCTAAAATATGAACAATCGCCTTTCGAAGTTAATGTACACGCGGGATATTAAACCATGAAATTGTGAAATCCTTTTTAAGAGATATATTGATTTCAACATTGTTCTGTATTTAATAAATTATTAGAGTAGAATGTTCACCGTTTTTCTCAAGGACACCATTACGGTAGTATCCCTGCAGCCCCGCCCCTCATTCCACCCCCACCACCCTCCATACCGTATTGATTAGGCTGCTAATGCGCAGTTTTAAATCAAATTTGATTTATTTCATCATTTTAGAAGCGAGAGAAAAAAACAAAAGCATGTACGCGTAAATACATCTTTCCTCTGTAGATATGTAAAATATAAAAAAAATCGGAGTACTTTTTTCCCCCGAAAATTAACAAAGTACACCGTAATCGTTTAAATACGCCGAATTGACGTTCCAAATCGATCTTCGCACGGAATAAAATTGTGGAATTATGAATTCATTTATAAAGATAAATCGATTTCAGCATTGTTCAGTAGTTGTTATATTATTGATGTAGTATGTTAACAGTATTTATGAGAGCAACATTACGGTAGTATCCCTCCAACCCCGTGGGTTCCCCCCCTCCAACCCGTACACACAATACGTTGTGTATTGCTGAGAATGCGCCTTTTATTCAAATCGATTTATTTCGTCATTTTAGAAGCGAGCATAATAACAAAATCATATAGATACATCTCTCCTCTGTATATATGTAGAATTTCAATAAACGGAGACAAGTACTAATTAAGTAACAGGACCGTCCAACCCAAAGACGGCAACATTCATATTCATTAAGGAAAGACGACCGGCTACAGAAAAAATTAAATAATTTCGTTATGTAAACACATATATTTAAAATGTATGTGTTCATGTATTTTACACTAAATTTTTTATCTATACATGCTTTGGGTTTATGTCAGAGTGGCCAATTTATTTTAACAAACAATGTTGCAACGGTATATCGGAAAATGAAATCATGATGGCGGCAACATACGTTGCAGAGTTAATTTTCGAAATCAGAAAAAGCGATAAACTAATATAAGTTTAACAGGCAGAAAGAAGTATTTTCTTTTAACTGTTCGTTTAAAACTGAGGGGGCGACTCGAGTTTTAAAGAAAGCAAGATTGGCATGTGTCCCTTTAACCAAGTAAATAAATGACTGACGAGTAACATACATGCTACTGTCGGTAACAAACATGATTATGTGTAGACTCGAAGATTTCATAACATAAACGTGGACATGACATTGTGTCAATGGAGCACTTGCCAGATTTGTGGTGTTGTGAAACACTGTACGCGTGAATCCAAAAAGTGCGGGTCGTTTATATTTATAGGGCATATATAGTTATATATATATATATGTATATATATTATTCTTTTATATTTATATGGTCCCAGAACGCAGTCATACTCACTACTATATTGAAAGTAAATACTGAATATACATGTGCGGTGCGTTACGATTTGTAGTATTTGAAAACAGACATATTAAAAATTTCCCTGAACATATATACTTTATTCATAGAAGTATTATTTCCTGGAAAAAAAATACATATATTGCGAATATTGCTATTTTGAAAATTTGAATACGTCTGTTTTCATCAAATAGCATGTTTTGTTTGTTTTAATATGTCTTACACACTGTTGAATCCTGTAATTTAACAACAAGTGGTTTGGTTCACAGGCGACAGTATCGGTGAACAAAACCACTTGTTTTACTGGATTCAACATTGTGCAAGAAAATATTCATATATTATACCATTAATATTATAACATGTGTGTTGTAACATATGCTTATCCTTGGATAGTGGATGTCTGCAGGGAACTTGACCTTGTACCTAAAAATCAAACGATCATCCTCTTTCCACTGTCCAACAATGAAGTTTCATGAAATTTGCTTTAGGTAAGAGGAAAAACTGTGTGGGCAATACTTTTCATTTTCCGGTCATGGTAACGGACCTTTCAACTACTGTCTTCAAAATAAACAGGGATTATCATTTCACCAAAGGCATTTAAAGTATGAAGTTTTATGAAATTAGCTTCAGAGAAAGTAATAAAGAGTTTGTACAAAGTTTCGTCAAAATCCAACAAGTAGCGCAGACAAGATTTGTGACAGACGAACGGAAAGGCCAAATCTAATCTGTCTCACCTACCACTTTGTGGTGGAAGACATAATTATAAAGACAATATTTTAGTTCATATGTATACTTTATTAAGCAAATAATTGAGCGAACATAACCTTCAGCATTGACTCTGGCCAGTGGTGTACATGGAGTCTTCTTCCACATGACGTGCAGACTGAAAGAAAAGAAAGACATAGAATAAAAAGTTAATATAAGTCGAGCAGAGTATTCAATTTGAATCAGGTGTTGCGAGAGGGATCTATGGCATATTTAGGGGAATGGGACAGTTTAAAATTTAATTATTGTTTAACGCCTCATCAACACGTTGTTTAGGTTATTTCGAACCGCCCGAAAGAGAGGAGGAAAGATACATAGGTATCCAGGAACCCTGCCCTACGCTTACTACCGATTAGATACATATGGTTCTTTAACGTGCTTGGAGGGAGGACAGACTCCGATACACAGGACCACCCGGTTTACGTTCCCATCAGATGAACGAGGCTAGCAGGACACATCGAAGTAACCCAGTGGCGCCAGTAAGAATTGAATCCGTGTTCACTGGATTCAAAGCCGATATGCTATAAACGTCCCTTGACCAAAACTGAGTAAATGGCACATCAAGTAAAGGGTCAATACATATTATATTGTGTATCATACGAGTATATGATTGAACTGACATGATTATAAAACCATTTTAATGTATGTTTCACCCAACAGTACAGCAAGAATCTATTATAAGGAAAGTTAAATCTGACAGAGGGTGCAATGTTCTATAAGCCATTTTTACTAGAAGGGGAATAAAATACAAGTCTGGCCAAAAATTTAAAATTGTTAAATTTTACACGTTTTGTTCATAGGATATTTTACTTTAATGAGTAAGGTCATTTTACATGGGGAGAAAACATTAATATACAACTATTTATTTTCTCTCTCAAAACCTGGTGATGCCGCTAGTTTTAGAAATAAAACATGATTAAATAGGGCAGTTGAGAAGACACTTTTGTAGATGTGTGGTCTGTTCTGATGTGAAAATGTGTAAAACAGACACAAGATTGGAAATTTGCTCTGTGTCCCTTTAATAAATTGAGGACCCATCACATAGACCAATTAGATGATGTTAAAGGGACACACGGCAATCTTGAAGTATTTATCAAGCTTTAACATTAGCATCTCCATTTGTTAACCTGGTAACATGTTAAATTTAAACCTGCTTGCATTAAAAGTTAAATAAATTATTATAGGTGCACTATTATCAACAGTAAGTAATGTGTAAAACTATTTCTTCTGAACTATTTTAATAAATAATATTAATGATGCACAAATGCAAACTATGCAGAAAAATTAACCGAACTCCAGAAGTTTTAAACAAATAAAGACTGCCTAGTGTCCCTTTAACACAACTTGTTTTCGCATGTATCCAGTACATGTAGTTTACACGAGCTCATATGACAATCACGCTGCACTATCAATGAAATATTTTTACTCTAACTTTGAACAGCACCGTGCAAGCATAACACAAGCTCCATTTAAAGAACTACACAAGTGCAAACAATTTTTAAAAAGGCTCTTACCTCCATATGATCCAATGGCATTTAATACGGCTTGACATTCTGAAGTCGTCAGTATCAATTCACTTAGAGCTGCTCAAGGGCACGATTCACATTTGAGACCTCTCTGAAAACAACATCAATCCAATGTCAATGAGCAAACAGACATAGTTTATCCTTTGTTATACATAATGTAACATATTTAAAAAAGAAAAGCTAAAATAACTAAATTGAATAAAGCATGAATACTACTTGTGCTCAATAACACTGTTAATGTAATAAAAACATCTCTCATCATTCATTATACATGTAAAATATAATGTAGCCCAACTTGAGATCCATTAAAAACATTGTTCCACTTTCACAGCATATTTCCAGCCCATGGAATAGTCATTTCTTTTGAGACACACTGGAGGCAAGCGTAGTAGCTACACCGCCTTAAAGGCTTTTAAGTGAAATGTACTTTCTCGAAATTGCGTTGTTTTTTTCGCAACAGAATGTAAATAAATGTAAATTCAAAATCACTTCCTTGCCTCAAAACTTTACTGTACATAAATATGAATCTGACCGATTTCAGTCAAATGTCTATGGCAGATTACATTGTTTCAATGGTAGTTGTATCGGGTTATGTATTCACGAATGTGCGAGAAAATGGGGATAACATAACGATATAGAGACAACGCTAACTATTTACATTCATACATCTGAGGGGTGGGGGTGGAGGGGGTTTCTAGTTTTCTTACCCCCTCCTTGTTTTCGGTATGCAAGCTCCATCTACCCCCACACCCCCATCTACCGTACTTGGGTGGGGGCGGGGTGCGGGGGACATTGATAGCATTTCTACTAGCAATTGTTT
>JAWPHD010010388.1:0-94175 GCA_037043455.1 Cyrtodaria siliqua
GACGCGTTTACCGACGTCATTGCCTCCATCCGGGTATCAGCCTGACGTCACAACGCCCGAAGTAAACTTGAGTGTGCATACCATCTGTGGACAGGAAGGTGTTTGTATGTCATTCTTCTACTCCGGAAGAACCTCAGTATTGCCAGCTGCACGATGTTGTTGTTCTGAACGCGACAGTTGGGCTCAATAGAATACCATCGTCGCAATACTACATCAGAGAAGGTAAATGCATATTGTTTTAATGCCTCCTTAGATATTTTCTCGTTGGACTTTAGCATTAAAGTACTACCTGCAATATATAAACTACCATGGAACGTCCCTAACTATTTTGGGGTAATACCCTAAAGTGGTCCTCAGTTAAGACCTTGTCAAACAGGGATATACGACTAAAATTAAATTACGACGGAATGTCTTCTATAATCCAATAAAATAAAACCATTTGCATCAGTTTCATATAATATATTGACGTGCACCAATATTGGACTCTATTTTCCGTCCAATATAATTAAAACACTATTGTAGTGTGGTTCCTTTGATTTGCAACGCAGTAACTCGTTTAATCAGAATAACTAAGGAGGCGGAGCTATATCGCGCACTGACTTACAACAAACAGTTAGAAAACGGTAGTTTGTTTCTGACAGGATCATCTCGGTGTTAAAATAAACAAACTCGCTGAGATCAGACTCTATTACAAAACAGGCTTCACTTTCGTATGAAGGCGCTAGTGCACTACCACACTAACGTACATTACAGAGAAAGTATCTTTGAAACTATGCTGAACTTGCTAACCATATTTTAAAATGCAAAATATTGTCAATTAATAAGACTTAATCATAAAATTACATTTCTAAAATTAAAGTTAAATAGAGTTTGTTGATACATTTTTTAATACTGTATTAAGCTTAAGTTTATAACACATATCAAATCATGGCATTACATATTCATTAAAACACAAATGAAATAAAAGGGACTGGAGCGATCCCCAAGTACAGTGGATGTCGTTTCAAATACAACTGACACCATTGTTTCACAGTGTGACTATACCATATGATCTATGACGGCATTATTGCTAATTCTTGAAGAAAAAACTGTAAACATTCGCCAACATTGAAAGCTTTAGATGGCGATAAGATGTTTTTTTCTTAAACCATTTTCTTTTAAAGAAAACGCATTCAAACGCAAAAAATGTACGCTACACTCGACTGATATTCCTTTTTTTGTGAAATTTGGAACTTTTGGGAAAACCTTTGGAAAACTTCTAAAGAGCACCAGAAATAATTTGCTAATCCTTGAAGCGTACTTTAATTTTGCGCATATTATGAACAAAATCCATGCATATTCCTCGATTTTAACACAAAAACTTCCCACATTATTATTTACATCAGGGTAAGTGGATGGGTTTTGGGATCCTATCCGCAAGGATTAATTAATTTTTAAAATATGATAATCCGTAAAGCCGATTATTTTATGCTAAACCGTGAATTCATTTGTTGTTCTAAATTATCTAAAACATTATAAAACCTAAGATGTTATCGCTATTTTTTCCGTCGTCAGACCTTCGTCCCGTCGCTGTTATCTTCCGTCGTCGTCGTAACATTTAAACAACACCTCTGAAATCACCTGGGCGAAACTTCATATGACTTCACAGGAACGATTTCCGGGTGGTTGTCTCTCAATGTTATTTAAAATCTGGCAATCCACCAGAACTCTGGTTGTCATGCCAACAGAAGAAACATGTAGGAAGGTATGATATAGTCCTGCAGTTTTATATTCTGATACAAGTCCATTGTTAACCCTTACTAAACATAACTAGAACAGATTCGAAGGCGTGCCGATCGCAAATACCCACCTTTTCTTCACACACGTCCCCACCCACCCCCATCATCATCATCATCACCCACCACCACTACCCACTACCACCACCCACCACCACCACCACCACCCACACTCTATTATACAATTAATGTGCAAATATATGGACAAATTACACTGTAATTGAATTATTGGTGTACTTGATGCCCCCTTCCCTAAGGCCCCATCACTGACGTAGGACCCCCCATCGGTGGTGGGGTGATAATAATCAACCGACTGCTCGTTACTTAGCAGAGGGTAGGACCCCCCCCCCCTCCCCCGAAATGTAACCCACCTGTTGACCGTGGGTGGCGACCCGTGTCGTTGGAGGAGGAATCCTGGTGGTTGAGTGACGTGGAGATCTGGTAGTTATCTCCACGTTACAACACACCACTTTGGTTCCGGACTTCAACTAGACGGGCGGTCAGATTAAGCTGGATCTGATCAATCGGTTTGTCACGCCAGCTATACGGGATCCTAACTTCTTGTTTAATTCAAATCTCTCTCAACCCCTCTCGTTTAACATCTTGACCCTTTTTAATTTGTCCTGTTTAAACATAATGTAGAAAGGATCCTTTATGGCGGTGGCGCTAGGGCTAATCATTATTTCTGAACGCTATATGGCTATACTCCATGCCATTTTAAGCGAAACATAAGTGCGTCTCTTCGACTTTTTAGTTGAAGGTTATGTCGCTGGGTGATATGGGGGGGGGGGGGGGGTGGGGGGGGGGGGGGGGGGGGGGTCTGATGCGTTAGTTTTATATGAGTAGTATATGCTCTTCACATATTCTTGGCATTTGTCTGTCGGATATCCACAGCAAATGTCCTTGTTGGACTCGAGGTGGGTGGGAAGCGTGAAGAGTGAATACCAATTCCCCATTATGGGACAAGAAAACGCACACGTACTACCATTATCCTTCACATTCAACAGTATTCTGGTTCTAAACGTTCCAGAAATGGACCAGGACCTCAGTCAGACTCTGAGTCTGACTCGGACACTGGTATTTCACACCTGAATTGGCCTCGATTTCTTAATGTTATATCATTAGATGAATCCCGACCTATCAAATATCTCTCTCCTTTCGCTATCTTCAAGGCTTTACTCGGCATTTCCGGTGAGCAGAGGAGTGTAAAGAAACTTAAAAATCAAAAACTTATTGTGGAGTGTGAACGTAAATCACACTCTGACAATCTTCTTAAAGTCAGATCTTTTGTCAATATCCCTGTTGAGGTGATACCTCATATCTCCCTCAACACCTCAAAAGGTTTGGTACGCTCTAAGGAACTAGAGCACTGCAACGTTGAGGAAATGACACTTAACCTTAAATCACAAGGTGTGACTGAAGTAGTTCGTTTGAATACAAGGCGGAGTGGCATTCTCACTCCTACTAATACATTCGTGCTTACTTTCAGCACACCAACTCTTCCTAAAACTCTTCCTAAAACGATTAAAACTGGATATATTATTCTACCAGTAGACCCTTTCATCCCAAACCCTCTCAGATGTTTCACTTGCCAAACTTTTGGGCATCATGGAGAAAGATGCAAGAGAATTGCCGTTTGCGCGCGCTGTGGCCAACAGGGTCACAGCGATTTCTCTAATCCCGCCTCTTGCGTTACTAGCAAGGGGGCCCACGGGGCTTTCTCGAAAGACTGTCCGAAATGGAAACACGAGATAGAAATTCAGAAAATAAAAATAGAAAAAAATATCTCCTTTCCTGAAGCTAGGAAACTTGTTGAGAGCCTTACTCCGCCCACTCCATCTGGCAAATCATATGCCGATGCGAGTAGGTTTGAGAAACCGGCTACCAGGTCAATCGCGGCGCAGACCGTGGTGACCTGGCCAATAGGCTCCGACGGGTTTACTAATTTACCACTCTCTGGGTTAGGGAAGCAGTCAGAAGGATCTGATGATCCGATTGAACTGCACAACAGATTTGGAGACCTGGAGACCTGGAGATGGAGGTTGATCCAGTACATCTGGAAATCCCAAAATCTCCAAAGTCACCAAGGTCTGTCAAACTCAAAGGCCGTATATCCGTACTTCACCCTCAAATAAGGTCATTCAATGGAACTGCCGAGGTTAAAACCTAATTACGATGAAATCAGCTTACTTTTAAATAAACACAACCCTGTTGCATTTTGTCTTCAAGAAACTTTCTTGAAGACTACTGAGAAGATATCTTTTAAAAACTATTCATTGTATAACTATATTTGTGATACAGGTGATAAAGCTTCTGGAGGAGTTTCGATTCTTGTGAATCGAAACATTCGTCACAGAACTGTTGCGTTGAAAACTGGTTTGCAAGCTGTTGCGGTCAGTGTTACGATGCACAGAGTTATAACAATATGCTCCTTATATTTACCGTCCAGTTCTTCACTAGAACTTAAAGATTTAAATCACCTAGTTGCACAATTACCATCACCATTTATACTCTTGGGGGATTTTAATGCACACAACTACATTTGGGGTTGTAAGGATATTAACGATAAAGGCAAGAAAGTCGAAGATTTCTTAGCCAAAAATAATTTGTGTCTTTTTAATGATAACAAATCACATACTTACTTACATCCAGCTACAGGCTCTCATTCTTCCATTGAGTTAACAATATGCGATCCAACGCTTTTGGTGGATTTTTCGTGGAGTGTTGGTGACGACCTATGTGGAAGTGACCACTTCCCCATACTTCTTGAAAATATCGGCCCTCCACTTCTCGAACAAATGCAACGATGGAAACTTCGCAAAGCTGATTGGGATACGTTTCAATCTCTTTGTGAGGAACAGTTAAAGCCTTCCGTTTTCGAGGATGTCGAAGACGCAACTGCTCTTTTTACTAAAACCCTTCATGATATAGCTGATCAAACTATTCCAAAAACCTCGGCAAATCCAAAACGCCCACATAAACCATGGTACGATGATGACTGCAAAAAGGCAGTCAGCGATCGTAAAGCTGCATTGAATGCTTTTAACTTGCGGCCAACTCAAAATAATTTAGATACTTTTAGAGTTTTTCGTGCGAAGGCCCGTCGTACTATTAAGGATAGCAAGAGGAAATCCTGGAGATCTTATGTCTCTAGACTGAACTCTCGTTCATCTCTTAAGAAGACGTGGGACATGGTCCGGAAAATAAACGGTAAAGGTAATTCTAGTTGTGTAAATCATCTTAAAACTGATAATGAGGATATTACTTCTGTCAAAGATATTACGAACACTTTGGCAGAAACTTTTTCTAAAAACTCTTCTTCTGAAAATTGTCAACCAAATATTTTAAAAAATAAGAAACTAAAAGAACAGAAGAAGCTGAATTTCAAGTCTAAAAATTTGGAGAAATACAATAAACTGTTCACTCTGAAAGAACTTCGAGAATCCCTTAAAAAGGCTCATGATACATCAGCTGGTCCTGATGATATCCATTATCAATTATTAAAACATTTACCTGAAACCTGTCTCTCTACACTTCTTGATATATTTAATAAGGTTTGGGTGACAGGAAACTTCCCAGATTCTTGGCGGGAAGCAATCGTTATTCCAGTCCCCAAACCTGGAAAGGATCACACGGACCCAATAAATTATCGCCCTATTGCTTTAACGAGTTGTATATGTAAAACCATGGAACGAATGATTAATGAGAGACTCGTTTGGTACCTGGAATCCAACAAGCTGATAACACAGTATCAAAGTGGATTCCGGCGCCAACGAGGCACAACAGACAATCTCATTCGATTTGAATCATTTATTAGGGAAGCTTTTGTAAAGAAAGAACATCTAGTCGCTGTATTTTTTGACTTGGAGAAAGCTTATGATACTGCATGGAAGTACGGTATTATGAATGATCTTCATGACCTTAGTCTTAGAGGTCGCTTGGCAATTTTTATAGAGAATTTCTTAGAGGACAGACAGTTTCTTGTCCGAATGGGTTCAACCCTCTCTGACATGCATCAGCAGGAGATGGGTGTGCCACAGGGCAGCATACTCTCTGTCACCCTTTTCAGTATAAAAATTAACAGTATAGTTAAATGCATCAATCCAGGTGTGGATTGCTCTCTATATGTTGACGACTTTGTTATATGTTATCGTGCAAAAAACATGAACACTATTGAGAGACAACTGCAACAATGTCTGAATAAACTTCAGACCTGGTCGGATGAAAATGGTTTTAAATTTTCTAAATCTAAAACTTATTGTATGCACTTTTGTCAATTACGTAAACATCATGAAGACCCTCATCTAACACTGGATGGGTCACCAATACCAGTAGTAGATGAGGCAAAATTCCTTGGTCTTATTTTCGACCGTAAATTAACGTTTATACCACACCTTAAATACTTGAAGGCCAAGTGCCTTAAAGCTCTTAATTTACTTAAAGTTGTTGCAAACACTAACTGGGGAGCAGATCGTAAAGTCTTTTTACAACTTTATAGATCTCTTATCAGATCCAAGCTGGACTACGGCTCAATAGTATTTGGATCGACTCGCAAGTCATATTTGCAGATGCTCGATCCTATACATAATCAAGGATTACGACTAGCCTTAGGTGCCTTTCGTACATCACCAGCCGAAAGTCTATATGTTGAAGCTAGTGAACCATCACTGTCTCATAGACGGGACAAGTTAGCCCTTCAATATGCCATTAAATTAAAATCTAACCCTTCAAACCCATTATTCGATAATGTCTTTAATCCTACTTGTGAACCTCTTTTTGATCGAAAACCGAAGGCCATCCGACCATTTGGTCTTCGTATTAAACCAAAATTAAGAGACACTGAAATCGACCTAAATTTGATTGCCAAGTACAAAGTACTACAAATTCCACCATTGACTTTGGAAACACCAACACTTATTTTCGACCTTTGTAATATTAACAAATCCAGTACAGACCCTACTGTCTTTCAAAGCAAATTGAATGAAATTAAATCGAAATACAGTAACTTTCAACATATATACACAGATGGTTCTAAAGATGGAGATAAGGTAGCTGCATTAGCTGTTATTCACAAACACAGCATAAAGATCCGCCTGCCTGACAAGGCCTCTATCTTTTCAGCTGAACTTAAGGCAAGTGAACTTGCCTTGAATTATATTCAGGAATCTGACGATGACCATTTTGTAATCTTTTCTGATTTCCTTTCATCTCTTCAAGCACTAGGTAATATGAAACATGATAACCCAGTTGTGCTTCAACTTTTAGAAAAGTACAATTATCTTATAATTGATAATGTTATTATTTTCTGCTGGCCTCCAAGCCATGTAGGAATACATGGTAATGATAGAGCTGATAGTGCTGCTAAGGCAACATTAGATTTACATATATATAATACCAAATTACCTTATACTGATTTTAAAAGTTGTATTAACACATATATTCGTAACTTTTGGCAAACCGCTTGGGATTTGTCAGTTAACAATAAACTCCATTCAATTTAACCGTTACTCGGAGAATGGCGTTCTTCTAGTAGACCCATTCGTCGAGAGGAAGTTGCCCTAGCCCGGTGCAGAATAGGGCATACACGTTATACTCATTCATATTTATTACAAGGTGAGCAATTACCAGAATGTATACCCTGCTTTGCACCGTTAACGGTCAAACACATATTGCTGGAATGTGTAGACTTTGATCCTATGCGTCAAAGGTACTACAATGTTAATACTATGACCGAGTTATTTAATACTATAGATTTAAGTCTAGTTTTAGATTTTCTGAAGGAAGTCCGACTATATACATCATTATAATATGGTCTTGTATATATAATTACATTTTTATATACCTGTTTTCGGGCATTCGTTGATTTACATATATAGTTTATATTACTACCATATCATCCCTTATTTTTTAATAGTTTTATCTGGATATATTTACATTAATTTTAATTAATCCTTCATTTCTTCATATTTCGTCACTTTTTGCGCACAATATGACCTTTTTATGTGTCGACGTGCCGTAAAACACCATTCATTCATTCATTCACTGACGTAGGAGGAAACAAATGTAAACAGTGTAATCCTATCATCGTAATGTTACATTTAAGATATAATTACAAAAGACATCACACACTCCCGCCCCCACTCCCACCCACCCACACATGGACCCGCGGGCAGACGTCCGAGATCGAAATAATACAATTGTCTGATATGATGTTTATCTTTTATTTTATAGACGATAACATACACCAAGTTATGTGCAAAAATGTGGAAAAATGACGGAGTAATTGGATGTTTAGTGTATATGACCGTTAGACACTCTGAAGGACGCGGGGTGCTGAGCCATAATCATAATGTTTCATTTCAGACATAATTAAAAAAAATCCCCCCACAACCCTTAGCACCCGGGCAGACGTCCGAGTTCAAATAATAAAATCGTTTGAAATGTTGTTTATATTTCATAGACGATTACATACACAAAGTTACAATGTAATCGAATTATTCGTGTATTTGACCTTTTGACCCCACTGAGGGCCACTGGGTGCGGAGGCAAAACTAATGTTGCTCTTGCACGCCGTCATTATCAGGTAAAGTCATGCCATAAGTTTGGTTGAATTCCTTTCACTGGTTTAGGAGGAGATGCGGTAACGGTCGGACGGACGGACTATTATTACAGAAAACATTAAAAAAATCTTCTCGTCTAAAACCAATTGCTAGACGTCAACGTAATTTTATAGAAATGGTGATTTGGTAACCATTTACCAATTGTTCAAACTGTGTTTAATCACTAAAAACTATGACCGCCATGGACAGGGTTCATTTTCCTATATGGATATTTTCCTATATGGCTATATAGAAAACACTTTTTATTATAAATAAATTTTCTCGTGTAAAGCCACTAGCCAGATTTTAAAATAATTTTATATATATGGTATCGCTTTCCAGATTTTATAAAAAAATCATGTCAATGATATCAGGGTGTCTATTATCCAGTAGGGCGATTACATTCCCTCGTGGGCCTATTGTTTTAAAAAATGATATATAGGGTCCTATAGAAACCACAGCGTCCGAACGCGATGGCATCGTAGGTCCGCACTGTACTGCAAACAAGGACTTGAAACTACAATGAAAGAGACAAAAAACAACAGAAAGGGTGGTGAAGACAGGGTTACCGACTTGGAACGGTCAGTAGGCAATAAGACCTACTGGTTAGCTTGAATCGATTTTATATGCGCACAATCCTCGCTATTATCCTGTCTTCAGCGCCCAAATAGACAAGACAGTGTAAACAAAACTAAATCCCATCAAAAGGAAATCTCTGACAATAAAGTCCACATCCAGAGAAACCAACTAAAGATATACATACAAAATAATAAACATCTCAGGATGTATCCAGAATCGTACTGAGCAACCATAGTAGTTGCAGCTAAAGAGAAGACCAATCTAGGGTACGACCAGAAAACCCGAGGGACGAAAGCTCATGCACCCACCTCCCTTAGTTGGGGTTTGAGTAGGTACAATCATAGAGTCCCAAGAGGTAGTCCAGTCATCGCACAAGTGAAAAGTGAAGCGTAATGACTACCTGTAGAGGGGTCAATCACTAAACATGCAGTGCGCTGTAAAACCAAGGGGTTATATCCTTTTCTGACGAACTTCCTGATTACATTTGTAAAGTGGTCAGGAAACCCGTCAGACCCTTTTAACTTTCGAAGTTTATAGACCACATCTCCATAAAATGAGGGTTGTGATATGCCTAGTCGCAGAAGTGTTTTAAGGTTGGTGTTGTACTTTTCCAGCAGGCCCTCGTTGTGGCGGTAGTATTTAGAGAAAGATCTACGTAGTTTGTAATAACAAAAACCCTGCTGAAGAAGTTTACTTGTAATAACTTGATTACGATCATTGAAGTCTATAACATCATTACACGCTCTAGCAAATCGAATCAGCTGGGAGATATACACCCCATATGAGGTAGCACGAGGTACATCTCCATCCAGGTGTGGATAGTTAACGATGTTAACATTGAAATCATCTCTCTTATCATAGATTTTAGTATGAATACAATCATTTGAAATCGAGAGAT
This sequence comes from Cyrtodaria siliqua, assembly GCA_037043455.1. NCBI lineage: Eukaryota > Metazoa > Mollusca > Bivalvia > Adapedonta > Hiatellidae > Cyrtodaria > Cyrtodaria siliqua. The sequence goes on from JAWPHD010010388.1 coordinate 9,852, forward strand.
GAAGATCGAGAAATGCTGCTACAGTATCCGAACTGTTGGCTTTATTCAGCGTGAGCTCTGGTGGATAAATGTTACAGCTATAGAACCGTTTTATTACCGAGCACAAACTAGTTTGAAACGATAGCAAAACGAACTCAAAACGCGGCACAAAACAAACGCGTTTAACTGGGTTTCTGCATATCAACCAATGAAAATTGAAGAAAACGTTTCCAACGTTGTTTTCGACTGAAAACGGGTTTGTCTCATTTCGAGTTTTTGCGTTTGTAAGTTTAGCCAATCAGATTGCTGATATTTAGTTTGGCCAATCAGAACGCGAAACGCCTAAACTGTAAACGGTGACTGAGCAAACGGTAAAAAACGGGTTTCTGCGTTTTTCCGTTTGACCAATGAGAATGCAGATCATTTAACTCCTAAAACATTCCTGTGCGCTAAATAAATATATATAATTATTTCGTAGCAGACGAATACTATCTTATATTAATGGCGATACTTTGCTAAGCTTTAAATGGTGTTATATCATACATGTATATTTATTTGCGTTATGGGATTATCACTAAGTGGATTGAATAAACAGCCGCCGCGCATGAAACGAATGACACGCTTACTGCGTGTGTGTGTACTATGTGTTGTGTAATCGTAATAACTGACACGCTGAACGGCGGAGTTGACTATACGCATTAAATATAAGCTGTTAAACAATTATACATGATTATATTGATCACGTTTCGGTTCTTAGAATACATTTAGTGCAAATCAAACGTAATGTTTAAAGAGTCAAACATACTTTATATTTGGGACGTCATAGAGAGCCCTATTTATATATACGTATTTTATTGTACTTACACATCATGGGTATAGCGATACAAACTAATTATAACAAATTAACTTTAAACGTATGATCAATACAAATACGCAAAACAATTTAACGAATCGACATATTATGAAAATGTCATTCGGCGGATCCAACATGCAACTGTGCAAAGTACACGCATCTTTCAAAGCGTCAAATACTGTCTATTTTTTACTAATTGCGTGTAATAAAGTATTATGTTATAAAGTGTTATTACATGTATAACAACAACATTTTATAGTTTCACATTCATAATGCTGTTTTTTAAAATTTGCAAACTTCAAAAATGGGATTTTGAATTCAGATAATTATTTGATAAATATATTCCGCCTCATGCGGAGAATTCCAAATAAACACATACAAAATAATCACACGAACAAAGAGGAAATAGCATGCAACCATATAGCTACTAAAGGATATTAACATGTATCTAAGAGAAGCCTAATCATATATGTATGTATAAACGTATATGTATTTTTTAAAATTAAAACCGACAAATAAAAAACACAAAAAAAAACGTATAAGAAACAACAATATTATAACTTATCAATAACTTCAAATGTTATGATTAATTTAATGAAGGTCTGCGCTCCCGTTATTGAACGATAACCTGAGCAAATGAACGATAAACTAAGACCACACTTTTCTCTAGAAATAATCAAGGATCGTTGTCAGTCTTTCATGTTTTCATTCCGATGATCACTGATTTGACGCACCAAGTGTATATGTATAATGGAAAGTGTACTAATTAATTGCTATACAACAAACCAATTAGCCGAAATGCCAACTGTCGGCACGTGCACATATTTAGCATGTATTCGTTATTTACATAAAATGTATTATGGTGAACACTGTGAACTAATTTTTACGGCTTTTTGTTATATTATGAACGGAATTATTTATCTCAAATTAGACCACACTTTTCATTAAAGTTATAAAAGAAAACAAGCATGTCACATGTATGTTACTCAAATAAATATATCAACTTGATTAGTGTCAAACATATACAATTATTGTTATCGACCAGTCATGTAGACGCAAAAATTCAACCAGGCTGTTTAACAAACGTGTAGTAACGGGTGAATAATTATCAAAGTGGAATGAAAAATAAAGAATATTAGACCATGTGAAAGTTCTTTTAAAACGAAACGGATAGGTAGCCTTCCCCGACCCACCACGCCAAGTTATCGGATTTGTATGCATCCCAAACCCTTCTTCTGGGACGGCTCTAAATAACATTGCATGTGTTGACAAACCATTAAACACCATTTAAATATTTCCGTATTTTATTATATCGCCGCTTACTGATGTGAAATGGGAACACTTAAATTGTGTAGAACAATCGCTTATCCATACACTCTAATATCGATTTTCACTTGGTTAAATGGAGTACATCAGGATTAGTAGTTCTTTTAAAATTGTTCAAATATATTATTTCTCTATTAAAATAAGACAAATGAACTAAATGAGCCATAAACGACCAAAGTAAATTACACCGAACACATACAATAAAATACATAAATGTGGTATTGACTAACTAAGGTTACGTGCCACGGATAGCTATTTTAATCTTGGCGTTAAAAGAAATCGCAACATCTTTCAATGCGATCGTCATGTGTCAGTATCGCCGCGGTGATCACGTGTGAAGGCTATTTATAATCTGGTGATTACTCCATGGCCTAATAAGCCTTGCTGTAATTTATAATTAGTAATTATTGCGCTGTAGTATAGGAAGCCTTATGATCCATCTATATCCTAGAGCCATTTCACAATATAATTTAGTAATTTCATAGCTTTGTATTTTATTAATGCACGTGTTGCTTCCAAAGCCTGATGTACTTCCTTTAAGTTGTGGAAGGACAATATAATTCGTGCATTTAAAAAAACATGAAACTTAATAAATGAGGTAACATAAAAGTTTTTGTTCTATTATCTTCATCAGGTATACGTATGCTACATTGTAGAAAGGGATATAGTCTTAGATATTTATATACGCCGTGATTGTTTAGCTGTTGAATTATAATAGGTCTGTTGTTTTGATCTCTACATGTACATAATACATATTATAGTGCTCATAATACATTTGGCTATATTTAGATCATAGTATGATAATTATGCGCGATAAACTAGTTTCCCATGCATAATATATCCGTATCATATATCCGTCTTGTGCAGTACGTGGCTCGCCGCGGCGGTACGGAATTGCAATAAAAAGGAAATGTGTCATAAAACTATGTTCCCCTAAATGGTGCGTGCTTTTGTCATATACCGACGTATGTGCCCTAATTAGGCTGTACTTCAATAGGGCTACACAATAGTTGATTAGTGGATGTGTGGTATATTGTTAGTTGGGGGGCACGTGGAGAGCGTGTCATACTGCAAATTAAAATGTAATACGTGCCACTCCTCGAATGTTTTGGTCACCATGTGTCGGGGACTTACGGCATATATATATACTCCCTGGTACTATAGAAATTAGATGCTGTGTCGTTTATTATGTTGTTTTTTTTAAATATATTTTTTCAATGTCTACTTTTCCGCAAAAGTAAAGTCCTTATTATCTGACGCTCGTATTAATGAACACGTATTAGACCATGGCCATGCATTCGGAATATACTGAATTTCGCCCTAAGTATACATTACTCAACATTACTCAACTTTTATAATCGGTAGCCCAAGTTTTTTGAAATAACACGAATACTATAAACTGGAAATCACCGAAACACACCAATATTTTATTAAGTTTATCAACAATGTAATCTGGAAAAAAATGATTTCAGATTACTTTGTTGATGAACTTAATAAAATATTGGTATGTGTTTCGGTCATTTCCAGCTTTTAATATTTCTGTTATTTACATAAAAACCCTGATTATAACCGAACTTCGTCGTGCAGTCATATTTATTTATCAAATCAATACTATCAATGTATCAATGTATATAGGAACAGAACAGATGACTGGTATCCTGAACTGTTATTTACGAGTGACCGTGGAGCGTCCATTACTGATCATTACAGTCACAGTTGGGGTTCTCAGCGTCTTATATGTTGGCCAATCACATGTTGTGAAATATAATCAGATTTCAATCAGCCAGTCACAATTAACGAACTAAATAATGCATGGTACAATCCTAAATTTTAATTATGTATACTTTATTGTATTATATAATTTTATCAGGCGACTATGATGTACGACGAATACTCATTTAATTTATATTTAAAGAGACACTTTCTAACAGGCTGACATTTATTTTCAGTATATGGTATTTGTATTGTTAATACAATGTGCACTGGTCAAAATAACTTTACGAGCAGACGAAAACTATCTGGTATTTGATACTCTCAGAAACTAACTGATTGAATAGTTTAAAACTATAAGGAGTAAAACACATTATTAAATTAGTTTACTTCCGTTCTTGTTCTTTCTGCATAAATTGTGTTCACATATTAATAATTAACTATTAAGTCTGTGAAATAATTAGGAATAAAAAAAAAGTAAACCAGATATAACTATTTTACCACATTGCAATGAAGCATGATACCGTTATTTTCTTATTGGAATCGGTAAAAGTTACATAATATAACTTCACAGGATATCGAGTTCTTCAAAGTTAAGTTAATACGTTTTTCTTATTATAAGTAACTGTATGACTTAGTTTATATCTCTCAATAACGGCAATATCTGCAGATTTCGAAACATTATGGTTTAGGTTTAAAACACGGCAGTCTTGATCTTCTTTATTTAAATTCGCGGCGTCCAGTTTCATTCCTCTATAAGATCAATTAAATTCTTGCCTTTTGTGACTGTTTCTTGCCGTTCGTGTGTGTTTTAAAGTAATGAATTCTAAGTTCATACTATGTACTATAATGTATATATCGGCGTATTCATGCATTTAACCCGCTATTCACGCTTTATTTCCAACCAGTGTACTTATTTTTGCAATCGTGACAGTGCATAATTGTATTCAAATTAAACCAGGTACATTTGTTTCACAATATATGATATAATAGCTATGTACACCGTTGTTATTAAAAAATGTTTCATACGAGCAATTTAATTAATGAATATTTGAATCAGCTTGATTCATATTAAAGGGATAAAGACAACCTGAATTTCTTTAAAGCTCGCTGCATCCCGTTAGTGTTTCTTCGTTAATTGCATATTTTGTTTTTGTATATTACTACATTTGACAATATTGCACAGTTTAACGAAAATATATTAAAAACTCTGAGATGATATAACCTTTTAATTTAAAAATATATTCAAGCAACGTTAAAGGGACACATCGCAATCTTGTTTTTTTTTTTAAACTTATGCGTCCTGTGGATAACTAGCATTTGTTCAATCATTTATATTAATTATAAGAATAGTAATAAGCAAATTGTATTGTATTGCACGAATAATATATTGAAACGTATAATAAAGTAAGAAGAAAAAGAGAATACTTAAAATAGTATCTATTTAAATGTAACCAGGTTAAAAGTAAATATGATTCTGGTTATATAAATCGAGACACCCATTTCAAACACTTCGAGATTGCCGTGGGTCCCTTTAAAACGAACTCCATACGGAGGTGCTTATTTTAATAAAATTATTCAAGATTGCTCTGTGTCCCTTTAGAATCAGTAGTGCATTCCATACAATGCAATATATATCTTATTTTTTTAATGTCACGATGATCACAAACATGCCAACACAACAGATGTGGTTATATTGCGACAGTCATTCATTATGTTGTCCATTTTTCCGGTTTTGACCTTATTTCCATTACGTCTTTCTCCCATTTATTAGGTAAACTGAGTATATTCCATTTATTTACAAACTAAATTTTACAGCACTGATTAATTTGGAAATATTTAGTTTTCATACTTCCAGTATGTATAATGTGAAAATATCTAATTACTGATGTCTCTAATTCAATCGCAGTGCACTTGTACACACTACGCGAGCTATGGATTAAACAATTAATGATTGTCGACGTCGGGTATTTTGTGCATTTAAACCGTTGTTGCATATCAAAAACCCGGCTTATTAAAGGATGCATCTAGTCAGGGCTTTATATGTCATTTTTAACCCAGATTAAGCATATATTAACTCGATGGTGGCATGAATATAAATGATGGGAAAATGCATGGGGTTTGCACGTAGGAATTAACATAACTATTAAGTATTAAGCATCAATTTTTGTTTATAATTCATCTAAATATTTGTTTCATTTGCTGCATCAATCAATGACTCTTAAACCAACGATCGTAGAAGAGAATTATCTAATTATACTATTCTTTTTTCATTGGTCAAACGCAAAAAATGGTAAAAGCTAAAAAACGCGTTTGCAAACTCTGCGCATGCGCACTACGCGCGTTTGGAAACGCCCGTTTCAGAGCGTTTGGAAACGGAAAAACTTTGAGCATGCGCACTTAAAGCGTTTGCAAACCCGTTTTCGGTCGTTTTCCGTTTCAAAACGACAAACGAACGACAAACTGGTTTAAAACGGTAGATTAACGGTAAAACTCGGTAATAAAACGATTCCATAGCTGTAGTAACCATTTGAGCAAAAAACGGATTATCAATATTGAGTATGTCATCAAGATACCAAGAAGTATTATTAAAGGCATCATTATTAAAGGTTTATGTACTAGGTAAAAGTGCAAACTATAAATAAGTAAGACAAAGTTTAAATATTTATGAGCAAGCGATCTTAAAAATAATATTCGCTTCGCACTGTGGGCTCGCTGAAATTAATTCACGTATTCTTAAAAAAAATAAAAGAAAAACTTGTTTTCTTCATTAAAATGATTTAAAATATTGCTGGTACATTTTCAAAGGTTTTAAGTTTTCATTTGTTTTTGTTTTTTTATCAGGCGAGGGTAGCATGATTTAATTGCGTTATTATATTAGTTTGTAGTCTTGATCATCTTCGACACTTGATTTAAATACAAACGTATTGACCGGTTGTGAAAAAAAACAAATTTGAAACTTGAACAACGTGACCGTACTTTTTTTCATTAAAGTGTTTCTGACCATCACCATCCACATTTAGTTCGTCGATATAATGTTGAAGTTTCCGTTTATTGTCTTTTTGCCTATTGGATCTTGGATAGCAGGTGTTCCTGACTCAGCCTATCAGAAACGTTACCAGTATAACGGCAAAAATCAAACTTTGTTCAGGAGGACTGTTCTCGACGTTTGTATTGAAAACAAGCAAGCGTCGCAGATGATCTAGACTAATTAGTTTGACAACATTAAAATCACGGGGTAATTCTTATTCGTATCAAATTTAAAATTTAGAAACATGCAATACATTTTACAATATTCAAAGAAAATAATCCTTTGAAACTAATATCGCATCATAATGGTTAGAAAAACAGAAAATACTATATTTAGGTTGATTTAAATGTAAATTAAGAAACAATATATTTACGCTACTTGTTCATTTCTTTTCCAATGATAAACACTAATTTACGTTAAAATGTAGAAGTTTGACTATATTAAAAGTCGCTGAACAATTCCACTTTAATCAAATAGATTTAACTTTATCTTTCATAATATGACGCATATGAATCTAATAACATTGTCCATCTTTTTAAAAACGGATATAAAAGGTAGTACATTTCTGAAATCGTTATCTAGTCCATTAACATTCTTTCATTTACATGCTTTATGCTTTGCATAGGGTGTGTATGAAGATGTTAATAATTGACAATAAAAATGATTTCACCATTTAGCATAAAAAAATCGACTTCACTGGATAGCATAATTTAAAAATTCATTACTTTTTGTGAGCTGGTTCGCATTCCTGATGTAAAATAATAACGTCGACGTTATTGCGATTTAAACGGGGCATATGCATGGATTTTGTTCCTAATATGCGCAAAAAAAGATTAGCAAATAATTTCAGGTGCATTTTTAGAAGTTTTCCAAAGTGTTTCCCAAAAGAACCAAATTTCACAAAAAAAGAATATCAGTCGAGGGTAGCTTACATTTTTTGCGCTCGAAAGCGGTTTCTTTGGTAGAAAATGGTTAAGAAATAAACATCTAATCGCCATCTGAAGCTTCAATGTGGGCGAATGTTTACAATTGTTTTCTTCAAGAATTAGCAATAATGACGTCATATATCATGTGGTTTAGTCACAAAATGTCATATATACATGTAACCGATGTTACTTATATATGGTATGTAAATGTATGGATGTACAGAGCATACGTATATTTTGTGCTAAACCGTTTACCATACTCCCATAGGCAGCGGACGTATTTACCACTTCGTTATAATACTCCATAGTCATTTACAATCGATACAAGGAAGATTATGTTTACATGTGTACTGTATTGTCTGTGATTGTCATGTGAATGTATTGTGATGTAGATATTACTATATACAGAGCTGTATGAGTGGTTCCATGTCGCATCCGTGTTGTATGTGTGCTATGTATGTAAGTTAGGCATCCATCACCATGCACGAGTACGTCAGCCATCGCATTCCCGCAAACACAACTAATCGGATCTCTATATACTTTTCAGTCTCTTCCTATGTTTTACCGGGTGCAGTTATAACACCCGAGGCTGCGTCCTTAGTTATAGAAGACGAGTGTTAGAGATATATCGAAATTTATTATTTTATTAAGGTTTCTTTCTGTATTCCATTCATATACATTGTGTTAAATTCAATGCATCATGGTTGTATTTTGATTCTAATGGATATTTTAGTCAGAGCCGTATATTTTTGCTTTCATGTGTTGTTGCATGCCTGGTTCGTATAATGTGTGAGGTATGTCCTGACGTATATTAAACCGATGTATTTATTGATGTAGTCCTTAATCTCCACAACCCGGTCTATACAGCTATCGAATCGTTTTATTACCGAGATTTACCGTTAATCTAGCTTTTAAAACCAATTTGTCGTTCGATTGCCGTTTGAAACGCAAAACTAACATTAACACGGGTTTTCAAATGCTTGAAGTGCGCATGCCCAACGTTTTCCCGTTTCCAAACGCTTTGAAACGGGCGTTTCCAAACGCGCGTAGTGCTCATGCGCAGATTTTGAAAACGCGTTTTCGAGATTTTATCCGTTTTTCCTGATTTTGATCAATCAGAAACAGATAACATAATTTGATAATTGTCATCTACGATCGGTTATTTTAAGTGTGTTTGATTGATACAGCAAATAAAACAAACATTTATATTAATTACAAAAAATAGTTGAGGCATTAATGCAAACTGCATTCACCCACCATTTAAATTCATGCCACCGTCGAGTTAATACATGTGCTTAACTGCATTGTTAATTATCCGGGATTTTCGATATGCAACAACTTTTTTACTGCCATAAACACCCGACATCGACAATCACTAATTGTTTAATCCATAGCTCGCGTAGTGTGTACAAGCACACTGCGATTTAATTAATCGACATCAGTAATTAGATATTTTTACCTTATACACACTGGAAGTAAGAAAAATAAATATTTCAAATTATTTAGTGTTGTAAAAGTAGCTTACTTAATAAATGAAAACAGCATTTAATTTAGCCGTAATGGGAATAAGGGAAAATCCGAAAAAGGAAAAACAGAACGTAATTTGAAATATGAGATTTAAATAGACATCACATTAAAAGTCTTAGAGTGGATTATACGAATACAATTTGATTTATATTTAAATTGCAAAATGTCCATTGTTAATAATAAACAATAGGACTCACACAGATAAAGGTGGGTATAGCTGATTTGAAAAGCACTGCAATATATAGAACATCATTACAATGTACATCATTGTCTAAAATTAAAAAAGTTGTAATTGCATGAATAGGGAATGTAATAATGATTTCAAAGGGACGCAGAGTAATCTTGAATAGTTTCATTAAAATAATCACCTCCGATTTATCATTTAAATATGATTTTCGCGTTAAAGCAGCTTGCATTTATATTTAAATTGAAAGTAATACCATGTTGGAGTTTTCAAATAAATTATCTTTAAACTACCATGGGATAAATACACTATTGGTGCAATAATGTCAAATGTAGTAATATGCAAAAACAATCTTCGTTGAACTATTCAAAAGAGTATAATAATTGTTTGCAAATATGCAAGTTACGAAGAAACACTAAAGCCTCTTTAATATGAATCAAGCTGATTCAAATAAACAATAAACTAAATTGCGTGTATTTAAACAGCGCAAATACGTTTAAATATGTAGTGTATTACTTTTTATAATAACCGGATACATTGCTATTATGTCATATATTGGGAAACATATTTTCATAGTTTAATATTGAATACAATTATGGTGTATTATGATGGCAAAGATACACTGGTTGGAAATAAAGCGTGAATAAGTTGTTAAAGGGAATATATCAGGCTTTCAAAGGGGTCTAAATGTCTGACTTAAAATTGACAAATACTTACATTTTATATTTTCTAAAGAGCCTAATATAATGGATTAGCCTAAAAATTATCCCTTTTAATTTTTGCGAAGAAATTGATTCTGCACAGTAATACGTGCTCTCCTAGGTTACGCAACAGGGTTAATTTCAGCATTTTACGTCCGATTCCGTCCTATCTGTATGGTGTATTCAAAGTGTAAACCTTAACAATACAGTTCGAACATTATATCTGTAGGGCTTCATTAATAAAATCATGACAGAGCCTGAGTATTTCTAGACGACAATTATTCTGTGTATATTAAATTAGTCTAATTAAAGCAGGGTCTCAATGATCAGTACATGAAAAATGCTTAATAACAAATGCAGACAATTCCCAAGTGCTTTCGTCTGTGTGATCAAGATCGATGCAGGACGTTTTCATTTCGATTGATATGTTTTATCATGAATTGAAACATTTTTATAATTTAAGATATTTCTAGAAAAATCCTGATGTACCCCCTTTAAATGTATTAATACGCCGATATATACATTATAGTACATAACATGAACTGAGAATTCACTCATTTAAAAGACACGAACAACAAGAATTATTCACAAAAGCACGAATTTAATACATCTTATAAAAGAGAGAAACTGACGGGATGCCGCGAATTTAAATAAAGAAAATCAAGAGTGCCGTATTTCCAACCTGAAATATAATATTTCAAAATGTGCAAATATTGTCGTCATTGAGAGATAATTATGTAAACAATCATACAGTTACTTCTAAAAAGATAAACTTACCACATTCATGAAAAAGTACAAGAACGAAAGTAGACTAAATTAATATGTGGTATACGCGTTATAGTTTTAAACTATTAAATACGGTTGATTCTGAGAAAACCAGATAGTTTTCGTCTGATCCTATAATTATTTTGACCAGTGCACATTGTATTAACTCGCATCATACAAATAACATATATTGAAAAGGAAAGTAATTTCAGCTTGTTAAAAATTACCTCTTTAATTATAAATTAAATCAGTATTCGTCGTAAATCATAGTTGAAAATGTCGCTTAATAAAATAATACAATAAAGTATGCATAATTAAAATTTAAGATTGGACCATGTATTTTTTTTTTTCGTTAATTATGATTGGCTGGTCGAAATAAAAAGGAGTTACTGACTCTATGTCACTACATATAATTGACCAACATCTAAGACGCTGAAAACCCCAACAGTGATTCTAATCGTCAGTAATGGTCAGTTAAATGCCCGTGGACACTCTTAACTAACAGTTCAAGATGCCAGGCATATATACATTGATAGCCATGATTTGACAAATAAATATGAGCAATTTATAATACAGGTATAATGACAAACATATTAAATCAAACGTGTTTTACAAGATATGTGTTCATTCGCAATGAATGAATTGCGCAGTACAAATACTGTTGAATAAGGGTAAAGTCGTCTGGCCTGAATCAGGTGGAGCTTATGGATATTATCTTTTCGTACATGCTATATTTATGTTTGCAAAAAGGACTACGTGGCCCTCAAAATAACTTTTTTAGTATTTATCAAATATAGGAAAAAACTATATATCATTGGAAAGCTTAGAATATATACTTTCTAAAACAGTAACAATATTTAAATTTGGATGCCAAATGTGCGATTTAATAAATGCATCATCTACACCCATCAGAATCGCAAAACTGCCTTATTTTGATCGCTTAAAACACAGGCCCCCCTCTCGATATAATTTAATACAGCTTTGATAGGTAATAACTTTATATATTTATTTAGCTGAATGTAACTACTTTCTAAAACTGTAAGGATAATCCAAATCCATCCTGTAAAAGTTTGCAAAGTTATAAGTCGCAGTATATATAATGTGAAATCTTATTATTTTAGTCGCGATATTTTGGTTCGGACCACCTGGCCCCCAAAATATTTGTATGAAGTACTTTACCGATAATAGATTTAAAGCCTGTGTTATGCACTTTATTTATATCTAAAAATGACTAAAATTCGTCTATAATTGACAACGTTGTATGCTTTTGAAAACAGCCATTGAATTTGCCGATTTTATAAATGTTACAAATATAAACCGACAGAGTCATGCGTGTTATTAAAGGATAGCCTCAAGACTGACAACAGTAAAATAAAACCAACACATTGTGTTTCATTATTGTATGTATATATACATTTTTTTCATTCATTCGTTCGTTCGTTCGTTCGCTCGTTCGTTCGTTCATTCATTCTCACAGAAAACATATAAAACAATGTTTTTACGCGCATATAAATAAAACAATACTACAAAGCTACATTATTCAAAACAGAATTATATTCATGTATTTTAAATATATCGAATGCAAAAATCAGTAAAGAAATGTTCATACAAGGATGCATAATTGACAAACTAATGACGTTAAATATCACACTTACTAAATCACTATCGTCCTATATACGTGTAATTGTGTAGGCTTTAAAATGCTTTAAACATGTTTTGTATGTAAAATTGCTGAATAAAAATATTTGTATTTGTAAAATGTGTATATACATACGATTATTTAATTGCAGTTTGAACATTTCCATGTAGGAGAATTCAATTGGTCTAATCAAGATTTATGGAACCATTCAATGAAACATGATGTATTGTCACAATTAACAAGGGCGTAAATTAGGTCCGGTAATCTGCAGTGGTAGTAGATTTTAAGATTATTTATTTTTGATTCGCAGACTGGCATAAAACAATTCACTCACTTCAACTTTGAATAATATGTGACCCCATTGCAGGAATATCGAATCGACATTGGGCTATATCAATTCTTTAAACAATACCTCGGTCATGAATGCTATTGCAAAAACGCCACAGTTTGGGAAACTATTCGGGAACAACAATATTAATAAATGGGGATTCTTTTGCATACATTTGTGAAAGTTGTAACATAATATCCGAATTTAAAGTTTTATTTAATTTTAAACTATTGCAACTTAAATTGAACATGAATCGCTTTTCTGAGAGAACATTAACCAATGGCTCCTACCATTCGAAAATGAATTTGGCAACTAGGAGACTCTTTTTTTTTCTTTTGTTAAATTCCATTTTTAAAGTTTGTTCACAAAGTGTAGAATGTTTAAATTGGACTGAAAAACGGATATATTAGAAAATAGTTAATTTAGAAGGTTTTGGGATGCATTAATTATCTTATCATTTAGCAAACCAGTAGGATTCTCAATAAGTTCTATATCTTCTTACGTTAAATCGAAACTGGGAATCCATGTTGTTTTAGCGCAGATCTCAATGGATTCATCCGATAGATAAGTGTTTGTAACAGATTCTTCTAAAATGCAATACAATTCATTTATGACTGGCATTTCTTTATTGTAACGTATCAGCTTTTGTTTAGGTGTACTTTGGTTATCATAGGAACATTTTTTGAAAGGGGATACGTCTAAAAATAATTCATAAACTGGACTGTTTTCATTGAAAGGGATAGTAATATTCGTATGCTTTTGTGTACTTTGGTCAAACCAATTTCTTTTTTACGTTTTTTAGTTGAATTAAGGAGAACGAATTGGTTATTAGAATATAATGGGGTGGACGCCTTAACCGAATTTGGGGTGGGTATTACTTCAAAATCGGCTTTCTTTGGCTTTTTCTTAACCAGTTTTTTTTGTCCGTTCGTGACTTGTTATTTCTTATCAATAATAAAAGACTGATTCTTGTTAACTAATTTATTTTCAACTCTGCTGTTTACATTTAATGCCATCTTCACAGATAATATATGGTAAGATAATGGTCTCTCAGCTGGGCAGCTGCAACGTTCCTTTGGCACTAAAGTAACAGTACGCTTTGAGCCTTTTATTCCCTGAAAAATTATAGGACACTTTGTTTTGAATAAATTATGTCAACACACGAACGAATCGTTCGTGTTTATTTATATCTCGCTTCTCGTGCAGCATATAGGCGACGGGGATATAAATAAATTAAATACCTAACAATATATAATGTTTGATTACGAATGTTATTACAGGATACAATTACTTAAGTATTCACTATGACACACTTTCTTTAAAAGCCGGAATTGTGAAATAAAAGTATCTTGTCTTATCTTATTAATTGTTTCAATTAAAGAAATGCACATTGCCAAGTATTGTTTGATAATCAATTTGTAAATCAATTAAAACAAAAATCACCCATAGCACTTTGTCTTTAAATCACAGCTTTAATTTAAATGAAATTGTGTCATACATGGACAGTGAATGCTTATAATTTAGTTACTTGTAAAAACACCGCACCTTTTAACAATCTGTTAGTTCATTGATAGGATAATTGACAACCATTGATTTTATTTTGTATTTGTAAATCAATTTAATCTGTTGTAAAAACATCGCACCTGTGCAACTTTATATTAGTTTGTTAAAAGGATCAGTGACAACCATTGGTTATAAATACTGCTATTTAATAGACATTTTGTTAAATTTGACAATATATTAATTATTTCTTTAGACCAAATGTCAGTTTATATTGATTTGTATATATTTTAACTCTATTTTGACAGTAATATATATGTATTCTCTCCTGTGATTGAGGGAAATAAAGATCTAGATTTTCGGCAAACATGCATTTGCCCTCTAGTTATGTGGAATGCGTTGTTTTCAGTAATAAAGATTGATTCGCGTAATTCATACAATGCAGGAGTTCTATAAAATAAATAGGTCATTATGTAAATAATTAATCAAACAGTAACTCTATTACTTTAAAAAGCAATACATTTAAATAGTGGTATTTCTGAGGTGGGGGGGGGGGGGGTGGGGGGGGGGCGGGGGGGAATTATGGAAAATATAATAATTTTCACCTTTTTTCATACAAGGAAACCATTTCAGTTGAATGTTTATTTATTTTGTTTTGTATTTGGTGATGTTCTTTTTCATAACCGCCAAGTATAATTATGTACTTTTACATGTACGATTTAAAATCACCATGAATGTCCCGTGCGGCACGTGCATGCGTAAAATATAATATACATATTTATTTAATTGTTACAAACTATGTTTAGATTAGTTTAACATAAGATAATTATGGAAAATATAATAATTTTCACCTTTTTTCATACAAGGAAACCATTTCAGTTGAATGTTTATTTATTTTGTTTTGTATTTGGTGATGTTCTTTTTCATAACCGCCAAGTATAATTATGTACTTTTACATGTACGATTTAAAATCACCATGAATGTCCCGTGCGGCACGTGCATGCGTAAAATATAATATACATATTTATTTAATTGTTACAAACTATGTTTAGATTAGTTTAACATAAGATAATTTATTAATTGTTGCCATCTGTAGACTATATATTTTAAATAACATTATCTCATTACCTGCATTAATAATACAATTAACGGGAAACACGGCAACCTTGAAGTTATTTTTAGAACTGTTCTTAGTTATTCTGCTATTTGCTTTTAACTCTTTAAACAATTGCACATACGTCATTTAAAAAACTAACTGCACAACGCGAGTTTCAAACAAATCAAGATTACCGTTTGTTAACACGTGCCACAAAGGTGAATATGTAATCAATATGTAACGCATTTCAAGGAAAAACGCTCGTGGCATGTTTACGTCCTCGTGACAACATTATTTTTTTTAAATATTCTTTTAACACGTGACTTAATATGTTATTATGTTAAACGTTATTCCCTGTTCCTACCCAGATATAATGCTATTCTCTCTCGACAGCTGTTTTACGCATGGGTAAAACCTTGCTTGTTAAAATATTGATGTAAATACTTTGTCTGGCTATGACCAACTATTTTTTTAATAAGTGTACAGTTTCAAATATATTAATCACAATTAATTCATAAACACACAGTGTTTGCAATCAATTACAAATGCTGCAAACAATATAGATTTAGCTTTTAATTTTTTAATTCAGCAAATTAGTTTTGTTGAACATACAATTTACCTTAAGAATTGCTTGAAAAGAAATATAAAAAGATCGGACAGGGAAAACTGCTACAAACTTAACACTTACATAAATCCCTGAACATTTGAAAATATTCAAACAGTGCGTCAGATTTCCGGATTAACCCAACATTAAATAACAATTTCTACAAACTAATTGATCTTTTAATTTCACTTTGAACAATTTAAGTTGGTTAAAATTACCAATTTGGTAAATTATTGCGGATTATTATTTCGGATTTACTTTGATCTCTGTAATCAATGCTAATTGCTACAAACAAACAATTAAGGTCTTAATTGAATATTATGTGTGACCTCATGTTAATAAACTATACAGAAATATATCAGAATAACTTAAATTTAAATTACTTATAAAATCAATGCGAATTTTAAAACACACACTTTTATTTCTATTTGATAAAATAAAATAGTAAAGTAATAACATAATAAAAGTATACATATATTTAAAGCAGTAAAGAAATAAATAGTTGATTGATGTACTAATCGTTAGATAGCATGAAAAACTGTCAGCAGACGTCGGTAAAATCATTAGCAATAATCAAAAGCACATAACTTTGTCATTTAAAGACGGATTATAGTCATTTTAGATCTAAATAAAGTGCATAACATAAGCTTTAGGAATATTTAACAGAAATCGTGATCACAGTACAATACAATCATGTGGAATTGTTTAACCACTTATTATGTTGAATGTGTATAGTCAACTCAAGTTTTAATCCGCCGCTGTTCAGTTATTACGATTACACAATTAACACCTGGTATACACACACGCAGTAAGCGCGTCATTTAGTTCAGGCGCGGCGGCTGTTTAAAGCAAGGTACCTAGTGTTAATCCCAGTTATGTAAAAACGCTAAATATACACATGTGTAACTCATTATTCATATTACACCATGTGTAGTTTAAAAAGGCATCTCTATTATAATTAAATAGTATGCCTATTATTTATTTAGCGCGTCGGAATGTTTTACTGTCTAAATGGTCTGCATTTTCATTGGTCAAACGGCAAAACACGGAAACCCGTTTTTTTCCGTTTGCTCAGTCACCGTTTACAGTTTAGGCGTTTTGCGTTCTGACTGTTCAAACAAAATATTAGCAATCTGATTGGCTAAACTTACAAAAGCAAAAACTCGAAATGGCACAAACCAGTTTTCAGCAGAAAAACGTTTACAAACGTTTTCCTTCAATTTTGATTAGCTGATCGACAGAAAACCAGTTCAACGCGTTTATTAAGTGTCGCGTTTCAACTTCGTTTAGCTATCGTTTGAAACTAGTTTGTGCTCGGTAATAAAACGGTTCTATACCTGTACAAGGCTCCCCATTACGTGGTCCCGCCTTAATATCATTAAACGATGCTTATTTTAGCAGGATCTTATAACAAATATTTCGAAAACAAAACACGTTTATAAATTTTGTATTGAAAAATGAAATATCCTGTTTAAAATTACCAATTAAATATTTTAATTTTACAATATGCAGACTTTTTATCCGAAATTAAAGCTTTATTTCATAACCCAGCCAACCCCGTGTTAGCTTCTTAGATAATGGGTTGGATGGGGTATGAAAGTTAACACTCGTACCACGTGATGCAGACGGGGAATAGAATCCCGGTCTCCCGCGTAACAGGCGGGGATACTTACCACTATACATTTACTTGTATTTTTTTTTCCAGAAAGTTAGTGCTATAAGTGCATTTACTGATCAGTGACCTAAATTCGTTGGCTATATTGCTCAGTTGATGTTCATTGAAATTTGAGTATAAATTAAATAAAAGGTTCAATATTTTGCCACATTCACTGCAGATCGTTTTGTACTGGTGTGGCTATACTTATCAGCCTTTGTTTGCCTACATCTGAGTCCAAAATAATTTAATTGTAGGTGTTCATCCTTTCGCCGCCAAATTTCAAATATCATCTGCTAAAAGGCGAATTTAAACCTTCTGAATATATTTTATATATAAAGTTTTATGGAAAACATTTTTTACGGAATGGAGAACAGTGTAAAAAGGAGTATGATAATGGACCTTTCGAAACGGCCGACCACGACACATACGAAATAGTGCAGTCTCGGTTTGATTGAGACTGTTCATGAGCGGTAGTTAAATATGCTAGATACCGCTCACGCCCTCTAGCCCCGGGTTGAGCAGAACTCAATATTGATAAAAAATCAACAGTACAGAGTTTTATCCATCTCGAAGATGACAATCATATGGCGGTGGATATAGCAATAATTGTATCTTTATTTCATCCCCTATATCCAGCGGCGTATGGTCCCAGGATCTAATAAAATAGTATGCCCAGGAGAGAAAAATAAACAAAAGGGAATTTAGTTGGGAGTAGCGGTTATGAAGCCTGCGTATCACAAGTAACAGTCAAAACACTAAATTAAAAAGCAGACAACATATCCTATGAGTGGTTAAACAATACCCAGAGCGTTTTATCAGTCAGAGTAGTGGAACCACTGAATCGAAAATTAAGTAAGAAAAGAAAAGAACTTGAAAATGTACCACCGATCACTAAATATAAGTATCGGACTCAGCGATCTTCAAAGATTGAATGAATAACAGTACTGACTGCAAGCGCGAGGAGACGTTTTACTGCCGCCACACTGCACAAGCAACGCCACTGTGCTATAAAAATGAGTATGATAATGGACATTCGAAACGACCGATCACGACACATACGAAATATTGCAGTCTCGGTTTGATTGAGACTGTTCATGAACGGTAGTGAAATATGCTAGCTACCGCTCACGCCCTCTAGCCCCGGGTTGAGCAGAACTGAATATTCATAAATATCAACAGTATAGAGTTTTAACCATCCCGAATCGGTCTAAGCATAGTGTACATGCAGATCTGGGTCTACACTGGTTGTAAAATCAGTGTTTCCGACTGTGGCAGCGATAGGGTTAATTAAAGAATTTCAAGAATTTCAACTGATTGTGTATTGTTGGAAATATATTATTTTGTGCTGACATTTTTTTTGATAATACTCGTACTTGTTTTTTACCGGTGTATATTATTTCGATTTTGTATTTGTTTGTTTTTTGCGTTCTTTGGGTTTATTTATTGCGTTATATTTGGTGCATAGGGACGTGACATATACATACATTGATATTTCAGCACTGATTTATTGCGATAGCGAATTGGTTCTTGTATTTTAAGTGCATATATTTAGACACATAGTGCTTTTGTTTTCATATACTGGGATAATTAATGATTCTGATTGAATATACCTTGTAAAGTAGAGATTTCAAATGTACAGATTTACTCTTAATTGAAGTTTAGTGAATCATCATACCTCATTATGTAAGAAGCTACTTCGCCAAAGGTACAGGCTGAAATAACAGTGATAACGACCCCTGAGAAGAGAAATTAATTATTCATCAGTTACCTTCTGGTCATGCGATGGAACAAGTTCTCGATCGTTTGGAGGACACTATTACCAAGATATTTGATATTTTACCTAAGGTTCAGCCAATGGCTAAACAGGAGACCAGTACACTCTCGAATCCCGTAATAGAGAGCAATAGAGAATATCGGACCATCGTAGATAAGTTGAGCCGTGAGACTGGTACTATCTCTAAGGTACCGTATGCACCTCATTTAGTGCCGCCGTCGGTACGGTTGCCACAGCCGCCTCTGAAATGGTTGCCACAACTGCCGTCATCTATAACTGAGACCCAGGGACCATATGTGCCTCAGCATATGGAACCTCAGGTACCACCATCATCATTGACACAGAATGCCGCTGCCCGATTTCCGACGCCAGTGCAGACCAATAGTACTGGATCACATGCATCCATACATACATCCACTCCTTCTTTTCAGTTACACCGCAGGTGTGACCAGTAGATCCACTCCAGTTATCCAACCTTTTAGATCCAAAATCTCTTATTTTTCAGATGATGACCATGTACCCAAGGGTGAGGCTCCATACATTTTTTGAAAATACGAGGCTCAGGGTTTGATACCCAACCCTGATCTTAGTTGCACTTAGTCGTACAGACTATACCTTCTTCTCTTCGAGTCTCTGCTCGTTTACTTTCTATTTCTCTTGGTATGGACGCCAGGTCCACTTAATTGCTAGATAAGTTGGATGGTCTATATTCTGATGTATCATCCAGAGAGGAATTGATGACAGAATTATTTAGCAGTCTTCAGCGTCCGTTTGCCTGTATGATACAAGAGGTGTTCAACTTATAACGTAACACTTTTGTATATTATGACATATTATTTTTCAGCGGATTGAAGTAATTATCATAAACATGGGTGATTATACCTACGCTTTTAAATGAATGAATAAACGATTGGTGTTTTACGGCACGTCGACACATAATTAGGTCATATTGAAAAAAACAAAAGGTAGATTAAAATCGCCTCAGTTAGTCCATTACCATATCTCCTCCTAAACTGCTAAACAGAATTCAAGAAAACTGAGGATATGAATTTACCTTGGGGGGAAGGGCCAAAAGGTCAAAAATAACAAAAATTCAATTACACTCTCATTTTCCATATTTCTGCACATAACTTGGTACATGTTATCGTCTGTGGAAGATAAAAAACATTTCAAACAATTTTATTATTTCGAACGCGGATGTCTGCCCGGCGGATCAGGGTGGGAAGTGATGTGTCTTCTCTGAGTAGTTATGTCTCAAATGATATGGTGATGGTATTACACTGTATACATTTGTTTCCTCCTTCGTCATCGGGTAACAGTGACTCGATGTGTTTTAGTTACGTCTGAAACAATCATTTTGATTAAGGGATTACAGTGTATGATAATATGTCTTTCTCCTATATGTTTGTGTGTGGAGGGTGTAAGTGGCGTCAAATGGTCCAGTATACAAAGAATTCAATTGCTGTGTCATTTTTAAATTATTATTTTTTTAAACTTGGCAAATATACAAATATTCTCCTCTGAAAATACAAAGCATATCAAACACGTTCAGTGTTTCCACCTTAGAGGTGTGCCGAGGTGGGGGAGGATGGGCTTGGTTTGCGTGGGGGATGAGGGTGGGGTGGGAGGGGAGAGGTCAATTCGGTCAAGTAACTATTTTTCTTTCTCAATAGGAAATTGCTCCAGGGTCACCAAGGGTCTCTCGGATAGGAGTAAACAGTTCAAATACAAAAATACCCTCAACTTGTTCATTTACAGTGGCATACACGTATACAGAAAAGCATAAATAGTACTATTTCTGATCAGAGTATCAAAAAACGATCAAAACAATTACATGTAAAATGGATACTGGCTTAAAGGGAATTGAACTGGGTGAAGAAAATGTGGGTATTGAGACGGCACGCCACCGATTTCGTTCTATTGTTCGGGGCGCTTGTTTCAGCCAAAGGGTTTTCGTCATCAACAGGAGCAGTTTTATAGATACGTACATAAATTACATATCATTTTACTGGAATGTTTAGCGGTAAATAAAAATATCTTACTTTTCAAAATCGGCTAATAAATAAATATTTTACAGCCAAAATGCTTTTTTAGCGGGACTTTTCCCATGTAAATTTCCTGTTGCTGGGGCAGCAGAAAACAAAGACAATCTCAAATAACTTCAGTTAGCCCATATACTTCGCTATAAATCTTTCAGAGTGTCTTAATTTACATTTATCCAACACATTACAAATAATTTTGGATAAAAATTCTAAAAACAAATAATCAATTTCAAGACAGCAGAAGTTTGCATTGAAAACCAATGTTTGCATGTGAAAATTTTATTAGTCAACCGATTTTGAAAAGTAAGGTACTTTTATTTACCACTAGAAATGTTCGTTTCGCTGATATACATTTTATTTAGGTCCTATTTGAATTTTGTCTTAAAAGTCCAAAAATCCTTTGACTTAAACAAGTGCCCCGAACAATAGTTTAATTTAATAGGAGTAAACAGGACAATAAATCTGGATCCTGGACGGTGTTATACAATTTCGGGGACACAACATCGGTGTCACGAGTTTTTTTATGATGTGAAACTTAGATCATCTAGAGCAACACATAGCTGTGACGGGAATATTTGTGGATTTAAAGTAGAATATCGCCTAAGCCTGTGCTAGGAGGTTTGAGATATGTTGCACTTTACATTATCTCTCAAGAGCAGACTCAATAAAACAGAGTCTGCTACTAGTATCTCCTGTTTGTGTTTATTGCATCCAAAGAATCCCCAGCATGTATTGACCATTACGAGGTGCAGACATATCGTCACACATAAACTCTGCGGTATGACTGTTGAGGCCACCGTTTCATAATTTACCCAGTTAAAATACTTGCACTTCCCGGTGACCTAAGGCTTCTTCTAATGGCCTGTCCTTTCTTAATAACATAAGTCAAGAGTGTATATCTACATACAGTATAGTCGAATCCAAATGATCGTTGACCAATATGTTAAATAAGTACTCATCTGTAGATAACTATATTCTATTTATTTGCAAGTGTGTATATTCTGCTCTTAAATGTTAAGTTATAAATATTTTTCGTTCTTTCCTTAAAATAAAGTAATACAACTTATTTTTTATAGATGAGGAAATCATAACAATGCCTGCAGCCGATGTTTCGAACTAGAAGTTTTCATATAATTTTTAATAATCGTGAAAACGACAAATAGCACAAAAACGCATATTCCACTTTTCAACGTTCAGACATGGGCATATAAGACTACTGTAAACTTAAACAACAATCAGCAAGATATCCTTCCATCTGATAACATCCCAAATACAAAACTATGGATAAGGGCGACATCTGCAATGAATCACCCAGATCCTAGGAGGAAGGGATGCCATGCCAGAGTACATCAGCCAGCATCAGGGTCAGAGTCTTCGAGCTCAACATCTCAACCATTTACAGTACAAACGAACGTAATACCTCAGGGGAGACCCCGTGTTCCATCTGTACCAACTACATATGGTACCTTTCCAACAGGGGGAAATATGGACCATATCACTAAGTGGAAACCCCAAGGCCTCATCCCGAAATCACAGAACCCGTGCGTTCACCAATACCGAGTGCGAGTAGACAGCCGGTACTTCCTGTTGCAGGGAAAACCTACCCGATGCCCCAAAGAGCCATCGTTGATGTCGACACCATCGGTTGCACGTGCCAGACCAGACAGCCGAGACCTCTGTTCCGAGTTCCAGTGCACATCCGACTGAGGAGCACCTGCCAAGCCATATTGCTTGGAATTAAGAGGATAGAGCGAAAATATCAAACGGTCGATACCGGAATAATCACCACGACGACTGATCCGACAGAGGAAGGCATCGGACCGATACGGTGAATAGGTATCTCCGATAAGAGTGGTTTGAAATGACAATTCCGGCACAACAAGTGATTTTTTTAATTTAAATTGCTATTTCAGGACAGTGACGAGAAGTTGTGTTATGCACATAATGTTATTTATTTTGTGAATTAGTTTACTTCGGATTTTACACTAATGTATCTATTTTCCTGTTATTGTTCAGATTCGGAATTCTATATAGGACAGATAATGGTGTAATTTGCATGATATATATTCAATAGTGTTACATTGTATGTCTTGTATTATTGCAAATTAATAATTAATAAGCATTACTACAGTATTACATTTTAGCTTATTTTACCCGACATTTGTCAATGTCGTTATCGAAACTGTTTGATTCCATGACAAGTCCATCGATATTGTGGAGAATATCAATTTTGATATTTTATGTATTTGATATTTTAAATTCTCCTTTAATGCTATCCGGCAAGTATCCCTGTAATGATGGAATTTGACCAACTTCATTTTCAAGTCGACGATTCGCCATTTTTATGAAACTGTCATATATCTGTTGGATAATTGTATCCGAGTTGCTTTTAGAAAATCCAGATATTATAATACTTCTTTATTTTATTTTAGAGTGACTATTTTGTTTCTTCTGTTTTGAAAGATATAGTCTATAAAATAGTGCAATTTAATGCATTTCAGTATAGACTTAGTGTGGGAGTTGACTTTAAATATGTTTCCGATTTTTATGCTTGACTATATTTCTGCCTTAAAGTTTCATTTATTATTTTCCTAACACAGTGTAGTACACACAGTTTTACAACTTGTCACAGTCAACAATCGACAGTAGAGTGACATTGACATACTTTTGTTTCAGTTGCGAAACATTATATAGCCTGTTTCAAGGTTTCGGAAAATGTCAGAGACATTTCACAGAGAGGGGAATGTGTAACCAGGTTATTTATATATGTATTGTAAATGTATGGATCTTAAGATCGTACATATATTTTGTGTACCTGTTCTGTTTACCTGTGATCTGTATTTTCATGTGATTGTCATGTGACGTAGATGTTACTATATATATAGTTGTATGAGTGGTTCCACGACGTGTTGTATGTAAGCTATGTATTTAGGTTGGGGATCCATCACCCTACACGAGTAATTATGCACGTTACCATCGCATTCCCACCAATACAACTAACCAGCCTATCATATATCTTTATCTTTCTTCTTGTCAGTCACTCCATTTGTTTTTGGCGGGTGCGGTTATAACACCGACCCTGAGTTCTTATTCGTCATAGAAGAGTATCGTGTATATTGTATTGTCCTTATACAGACCAGTTATACAGCGATATACAACCTTATTATTCCGGTAAGGTTATTCCTATGCATTGTGCTAAATCCAATGCGTGGTTGCATTTTGAGAGTTTAATGGATATTTATTTAGCGCCGTGGATTTTTGTTTTTTATTTATTGTTGCAGGCCACGTTCGTATACCTTAATCTCTACAACCCGGTTTACATACATTTCACCAAATGCTGGGTGTGCCATATCATTTATAATTGCAAATTATTGGTCAATTAATCAGACCATATATTGAAATTACATATTCTAAAATTAAAACATAAACATACCATAATCTCTACAACCCGGTTTACATACATTTTACCAAATGCATTTTACAAAGCAGTACCTTTGAAAAAATGCTGGTTGTGCCAAATTATTTATAAAAAATATGGGTCATTTAATTAGACCATATATTGAAATTACATATACTAAAATTAAAAGATAAACAGTTGTTTAATAACTTTAAGCAATTAGGTTATACTGTGACAGTCATGTTTATAATATTCAATTTTCAGGCATAACTTATGTGTTTAAAAAATCAAATTTCAATTTCAGTTCCTTACCCCAATTTCACTTGTCCGGCAGACGATACAATGTATAGGACTGTTAAACTGACAGACTACACACTCTTTACATACAAGTAAGCAGATAATCTTTCTTTGTTCGGTTTAAAAAGGGTAAGAAAGTATTCCACGTTATGTTTGGTGCATTTCACATTTCCACTTCGTTTTGTCGTAGTTTGCATAATCAAAAATACAAAACATATAGGTTATGTTATTTTTGATGAACGATTAAAATAAGAAATATTCGTCCTGCGTAATGTGTACAGCATAATAATATAAAGGTAAACATATTTTATATAAGTTCGTACTTGCTAGAATAATGGAAAATGAAGTTATGCATACTATCCATTAGAGTTTGCGTAGTTTGAATAATGTAAACAGATAAGGGGTAGATAAGGGGAATACACATTTTTTTTGCATTTTAAAACAAGTAAGGATATACTCTCCCTTAGTAGTGCGAATTAATAAAGAATAGTAGGAAAAGGTATTTTAGTGATATGGTAGTTTGCATTTTGTTAACAAATATACTCTCGGTCAATGAAAACGTAACAGAAAAAAAAAAAGTTTAAAAAGTACGAATTTGAGGCAGTTTGGAGAAAATATGATCCATATAACGAGTCGACATTTAACATTTACTATGTGCATACATACCTGGATAAAGTGCATTCCAGATAGTTGTGTGAAATGCACGTGAATATCCGTGTTTTTTCAGTAACATCGTACAAAGAAATCATTTTCTCGGAAACAATCATTGGAAAATACTGTCAAAGGCAAACAATAAAAATGGCCAGTAAAATCTATTGGAATTGATTAAGAGACAGATTAATGCAGGTTGCAATTTAGTGAAACAGTTTATGAGTGTGTTTATTAAACAATGTTAAATGACAATATAAATTAGTAACTGCTTGTCATAAAAGCCTGCCAATAAACATGTAAGAAAAATTGGGTATCAAAATAAAATTAAATACTTAAAAGATACAAAAATAATGGTTCAGAATTGTTATTCTAAATCGTTTTCGAATAATCACAATAGCATAAACATATGGAGTTACTATTGCTTTTCATTGATCGTTAGTAAATATGTCTTCATATCAGTTGCTAACATGTGACAATAGTCTAAATTTCCTCTAAATATATAACATAACACAAAATAACATAATGTTATTCAGCATTAAACCACAATAAAATAATTTATAGCCTAGCTATAAATATGAAAATACAAAAGTCTGTCTCTCCTTTTCATAGCGTTTTATATCCGTCATAAATATATAATACGTTTTACTAGGAGGAAGGAAAACAACTATGTATGTTTTATATTAACAACACCATATCCATTCCAAGATAGGACTTTAAGACTTTCCTCCATTTGACTTCCTTAATTATTCACATATGCCTGACCATTAATGAATAACTTTTCACTCACCATTCGCACATTGTTACATGTTTCTTCCTCACGTTTCATAGTATATATACATGTACATACATTTCATTAAGAATGGAGTGTAACAAAATATTGTATATTTTTCTGGCTTTTGAAGTAATGCTCTCATTGTATGTACGGTAAGCATTTGTCATATTTGAAACACATTAAAATTTACCTCATATTGTTTTACTGAACCAAACAGCTAACGCACCAGTAGACAATACCTTTAATATCTGAATAATAACAATCAATACATCAAAACAAATTTCATTCTGAACGAGACAAATATCATGTCAATAACGACTGTAAATTTAAAAATATCATTCGAATCACCTGTCTCCAACGGTACCATTAAACGTATTTAATAATGGTGTGTTAGCTGCTTGGTTCAGTGTATATTAAATGAATTTATAGTTCATAGGATTAAACACATTTTCATACTAACGGACTGAGATGATGTATTTCTATGCCAACACATCAACACCAATCCGACGGTCATTACAACAACACCAACACCAACCCGACGGTCATTACAACACAACCAACACCAACCCGTCTGTCATTACCGTAATTTGACTGCCATTTTACTATAAAAAGAATTCAGCTGGAAAATAATATAATGTTGATTATGTTATACTTGATATTAACAGATTCTTTAGCATCATTAAAAGCAACAGTATAAAAAGGAGTTGGTCACCGCATATTCTCTTACACTATGCGCCTTTGAAGATGACACACATGTTTAACTCCTATATTTGACTGAAAATATAAGAAATAAAAATTGAAAGATATTAAACATTTTCATTATTGTTTTTAAATAAATTTAATCTTATTAACGACGCAATCTTTCAACACATACACAGACATTACTATACTCATACGTCTATGTGCACCGTACAGCACCCTGAAGAATGTTTTACCGAAATTCAGTCTCATTAAAATCAAATCCTAACAACGCTTTGCTACTCTCCGCTATAGGATCTGACAATACTGACGTCTGATCCACCTTTTATCTTATCAACATCAATATTCATGAGAACATCAACTAAATTTAACCCTTTTATCTTATCTACATGATCAACATCAATATTCATGAGAATATCAACTAAATTTAACCAAAGAATTCGCGAGTTTCATATGCACTTTCAAATGATGTTCGAGTGAACTGAACAAACGAAAATCAACATATTTTAACACATATAACCCCCAAAAAAGATAAAGTCACCGTGTGTTAATGCTGTGGTTTGCATGATAAATTCAAAGTAATGCACTAAATGGCGTATTTTAAAGCAATAATACGAAGAAAAGTACACAGCAATCTTGGTTTTATTCAGCAAATATTCAATAATTGTTCGACAACGCGATGTTTTTGTGTTAATAAGCTAAACGTTACGGACATTGTCTCTTTCAAAATGTAAATATATTTTTAAGTCAACAGAATATTAAAGAAGTTTAAATTAAAACTCCTTTAGTGTACACACACGTTGGAGTTATTTCGGCGTTTTCGTTCTAAAAAATAGTTTTGACATTAAAATATACTATAAAACTATCCCAGTATGTACGTGTATGATGCATTCTACTATTTAAAAGCAAAAACAAATTATATTACAAAATGATTTGTTAAACGCAAACGAAGCAAGTTTGATATCAATTAAATTAACATGGTTTCCAACATTGTGTCCTGATTTCAGATACAACCAATACGTTAATCATTTTCAACATTATACATATGTTATTTCCTGTTTTAAAAGTGATTGTACTATGTGACTGTGCAATTACCATATTAGTATGCTGGTCTGGTTTGAGTCGATTCCAGGCATTTCAGGCATACTGCCTGGACGATCTAATCAGCTTAGCTAGGAGACCGAAGTATAGATCCGGATCCGTATTGATGAAGCCATAATTTTTACATTTTTAAACACTCATTCATATCGTTTTAAGAAATCCTTTTTTTATATTTTTAATAATGCTATGGATTAATAAAACCCATAGCTAAATACATAATTTATTTTAATACGAGATGCCCTGTGGTGTTGATAAATTGTTAATAACGACTTTGGAAAATATAAAAAATATCTTAAATTTTGAATTAAGTAATATTTTCTAATTAAGTTACTTTATAAATTCGGACCCTGGTCCTGCATGAAACGAACAGCCATAGCCATTCGACTATTTCAGATAAGTTATCAAAAGGCAGACATAACTCAACTTTTGAACATCAATATTTGAGCTAAATTCTTAATATTTAAGACTAAAAATCTATAAACTGTATAAGTAAAGATAAAGTAGACACGTATTAATCATCATAAATAATAATAATAATAATGTCGTGATTTATGTTAACTTCAAGAAGTGTGTTTTCTTCTAAGAGGAACATAAAGATATATGTTGTAATCTAAACAGGTCTGACGTACAATGCTAGTAAGTGCTTTCGTAAGATAGTTAACACAACCACTCAATTCACTGTCCATTAATATCAGTTTGTAAAAAAAAAAACAGAAACACATGTAACACACATATCTTTGCAGTCACTCGAACATTTATATAATACAAACAATGTGATTGGTTAAAGGAGGATCAAATGATCAATTTAAGGTACTTTAATTTTCAATGAACTGTATCAATATCTACTTGCATCCGCCGTTCATAGAATGTGCAAAAAAACAACAGCAACCCGTATTTATTCTAACCATTTGTTTTAATAAATTAAGAAAATGAGTTCTTCACCACCCTTTCAGTTGTTTTTTTGTCTCTTTCATTGTAGTTTCTAGTCCTTGTTTGCAGTACAGTGCGGACCTACGATGCCATTGCGTTCGGACGCTGTGGTTTCTATATGACCCTATATATTATTCTTAGGATTGTAATTATAGCAATTATAAAGTTTGATGTCTACAATCAGTTATTACGCTTCACTTTTCACTTGTGCAATGACTGGACTACCTCTTGGGACTCTATGAGTGTCCCTACTGAAACCCCAACTAAGGGAGGTGGGTGCATGAGCTTTCGTCCCTCGGGTTTTCTGGTCGTACCCGAGATTGGTCTTCTCTTTAGCTGCAACTACTATGGTTGTTCAGTACGATTCTGGATACATCCTGAGATGTTTATTATTTTGTATGTATATCTTTAGTTGGTTTCTCTGGATGTGGACTTTATTGTTAGAGATTTCCTTTTGATGGGATTTAGTTTTGTTTGCACTGTCTTGTCTATTTGGGCGCCGAAGACAGGATAATAGCGAGGATTGTGCGCATATAAAATCGATTCAAGCTAACCAGTAGGTCTTATTGCCTACTGACCGTTCCAAGTCGGTAACCCTGTCTTCACCACCCTTTCTGTTGTTTTTTGTCTCTTTCATTGTAGTTGCAAGTCCTTGTTTGCAGTACAGTGCGGACCTACGATGCCATTGCGTTCGGAGGCTGTGGTTTCTATAGGACCCTATATATCATTTTAAATACTTTTTATCTGCGTTCATCGGAAAATAAATGCATTCAAATAGCAGTATTGTACAATGCAAAAGTGGTAATTAAATATATTAATTACAGTTACAAGTCCTAGAATAATACATATATTCTACATAATATGTTATGAATAACAACGCATGAATGGTGAGACATTCGTTTTGTCTTACCTGCACTAAGTAATCTACTAGTATGTCATTGATAATTGTATAGTCTCCAAGCAAAATATTTTTTTCTCTGAATTCAACAATGTATACCTGTGAACTGGCAGCATACTTTCTTGTTTGAAAGTCCGTATGGATCCATCCTTAGAAATATCTCTGTCTGTCTGTCTGTCTGTCTGTCTGTATATCATTTCGTTCGTCCGTTCGTTAGTCTGTCTGACCATCCGTCCGATGTCCGTCTGCCCGTTATAATTGGTATAATTAATAAATTTATTTACATAAAATATTCACTTACAGAATACACAAATCCAGTTTTTCATCAATATCCAGTTTTTGAATTAAGTCGAAATAAAAGTATCCAATTTTCCTTTAATTCAAATGTGCAAGTGTCTCTTTAATCTAAAATTTTAAGTGCCTCTTTAATCCAAAAAAGTTAATGTCTCTTTAGTTGTCCTTTTAGTCTAAATAACATTTTAATATGTTTGGTTCACTCCAAATATTCAAATTCACTGTTATTATGAATGAGCACAATATGTATTAAATCGTCCAACAATTATATTTTCTAAAAGCTTCCAAATCTAAATTAAGTTTAATGAAGAATACTGAAATTGATCCACTTAACTGCTGGGTTAATCCCATAGTTCGTTTGTATACTGTCTTAGACTGTGCCTGAGGCTTACCCACTAAAATCCTCCAATACAAATAGTCCACATCATCATAAATGTATTTGCATAAATAATTTCAGTACCCGATAAACACATTTACATCTGTACTATTTTTAACTTTCTTCAAGGCCATATCATAAATAAACTTGCAATGCAACATGTACATACGGAGGCACATGCGACAATACATGTACACCTTCAGACATAGGTAACAACTTCACCCTTAAAGAACAAAAAATATTCATGTAATAAAGCATTCTTTTGAACGGCATGTAATAAGCAATGCAATAATTCGAATACTATTTCAATTGCAACACATATGTCAAAGCATATATTACAACATGCCATTGTTTCTTTTCAAAATCAACAAGTGTTAACAAATATATTGAATTACAATCGTTAGAATGCACAAATATCTTAAACACGAGGCAATCTGCAATTAAATTATCTGTCCTTCTGACCTGTTTTATCTCAATTTCATACCCTTGCAACATCAAACTCCACCTCATCAATCTTTGATTTTTGTTTTTGTCATTTTATTTTCTAATATGTGTGGATTGTGATCACTGAAGACAACTATTGGCGAAATGGATGAAGTTAAATACACTTCAAAATGTTGCAATGCAAAATGAAAGACACTCTTTTTTAATAGTTATAATATTTTTTCGGATGCTCGTTAAACGTTTTCGAAAATTAACAAACTGGATGATCAACACCATTGTTGTCTTCTTGCATAAGTACTGTACCAGCAGCAATGTCGCTACATTCAAGTGTTAATTAAAATTGAAATTCAAAATTTAGAGTTGAAAGCACTGGTGCACTCATCAGAATAGCTTTTAATTTGTCAAATGACTATTGGCATTTTTCAGTTCAAACAGATGTATTTCTTTTACTCAATAAAGTTGTCAAAGGTTCAGCAATGACTGTAAAGTTATGACAAAATCGTCTATAATGAGAAAACGCATGAGTTGCTTAAAAAAGTAGGTATAGGAAATTCAGAAATAACATTGACCTTAGCTTCAATAGGTTTAACATAGCTCTGTACCACTTCATGTCCTCAAAGTGTGACATTTGTCAAACAAATTCACTTCTGTTGAGGTTGACGATTAAATTCGCCTCAGTAAGTCGATCGATAAACTTCGAAAGTTAAAGGGGTCTGACGTGTTTCCTGACCGCTTTACAAATTTAATCAGGAAGTTCGTCAGAAAAGGATATAACCCCTTGGTTTTACAGCGCACTGCATGTTTAGTGATTGACCCCTCTACAGTCAGTCATTACGCTTCACTTTTCACTTGTGCGATGACTGGACTACCTCTTGGAAATCTATGATTGTACCTACTGAAACCCTAACTAAGGGAGGTGGGTGCATGAGCTTTCGTCCCTCGGGTTTTCTGGTCGTACCCTAGATTGGTCTTCTCTTTAGCTGCAACTACTATGGTTGTTCAGTACGATTCTGGATACATCTTGAGATGTTTATTATTTTGTATGTATATATTTAGTTGGTTTCTCTGGACGTGGACTTTATTGTTAGAGATTTCCTTTTGATGGGATTTAGTTTTGTTTACACTGTCTTGTCTATTTGGGCGCTGAAGACAGGATAATAGCGAGGATTGTGCGCATATAAAATCGATTCAAGCTAACCAGTAGGTCTTATTGCCTACTGACCTTCCAAGTCGGTAACCTTGTCTTCACCATCCTTTCTGTTGTTTTTTGTCTCTTTCATTGTAGTTTCAAGTCCTTGTTTGCAGTACAGTGCGGACCTACGATGCCATTGCGTTCGGACGCTGTGGTTTCTATAGGACCCTATATATCATTTTGCTCCTTCTGTGAGAGGAACTTGCCAGAATCCTTTTAAGAGATCACATTTTGTAACATATTTTGCATTTCCCATTTTATCAATACAGTTACCAATACGTGGTTGAAAATGGATCAGTTTTTCTGACACTGTTGAATTTTCTATAGTCAGTACATATGCGGTATGTATTACCCGGTTTTGATACAAAACTACATGGTAAACTCCAATCACTTATACTTGGTTCAATGAAATCATTGTCAAATAAGTATTTAAATTCTTCTTTGAGATGTTGTTTTAGAGGGTCTCTTTTTGTGATTTCTCTAAACCAGGTTCATTTTTGTCAAACTGTTCATTCTCATTCTGTAATCCGTCACTGTAATTTTCAAGTGGGACAGAGCAAACTACATAAACTAAACGTGAAGAAAGGCTATCTCTGTCAATGTATTATTTTAACATATTGAAATGACAAATATTGATATAAAAATCAAACAGAAAAAGCAGCAGCATTTAGGGACGACGGTCAACCATAAACACTCATACAGAAACAAAGAACACATTTAAAGATGAATAACATGCCAAATAAGACGTCACAAACACAAAAGCGTTGATAATAGGGCGACCGCCTTGGAACGGTCAGTGGCAAAAAAGGCCGTTGGGAGTTTATACCAGGCTCTAGGGTGCACCAAACCTCACACTTACTCTACTGTCAACCCAAAAGGGGACAGTGTAAATAAAGAAAGTCCCACCATGAACTATTCCCTAACCAACAAGGAAGCATTTATAGGCAATATAAGTAAAAAACAAAGATGCTCGTGTATATATAAATACAAAGAAATAATAGACAAGAAAGCCACAAAGAAGGTACTCAATGACTTGGCAGAAGCCATATAAAATGCTAGGGAACCTCTTTTGATAAACGTTTAAACAAGTTTAACAAATATAGTATGAAAGTGATCATGACCAATAATCTTACGAAGTTTGTAAATCACGTCAACGTAAAAGACAGGTTGTGATAGTCCTTGTCGCAGAAGAGTTCTTAAATTACTTTTATATTTGGAAAAAAGATCAGGATTACGATAATAATGTTTTGCAAAGGTTTACGAAGTTTATGGCAACGGTAACCCTGATGGTGTAGCTTTTTAGTTTTACACAGTTGACGTTGCTTTCGCCTTCCAGGAGTATTGATAATATAATTTAAAACATGTATGGCAAGACTTTAATTATTGTGCAGCATACTTGTTGATATTTGTTCCATAAAATGACGCAACCTCTTGTTATATGTCGTATTGACGCCTAAGTGACCAGACATAGGAGTTTCATGGGCAAAACAGACAATTTCCTGACGATATGAACTAGGGACCACACTTTGGTAATTAACAGTCCATTTATCATCAGCGGGGACATCAGGTGGTCGACGGTTTTTCATCAGTATCCCAAGTTTACTAAAATAACAAACTCGGGCTTGTGAAGCTTCTTCACTAACTAACTATTATATAAGCTAGAAATCTCAGGATCTATATGCTGTTTACATATAAGCTGCGATCTTGATATTTTGTCATAATATTTGTCATTCAAACTAATAGAAGGAAAATGATCTTTCAATGGAATTATAGCATCAATTAAATCCATGGCAGGTAACAAGAAGATAATATATAGAGACATAACTCAGAAATTATTCGAACCAACACTGCCATTAAATATCACACCATTCTTAAGGAAGTAAAGAATTTTACTCTATACTTAATAAAAATACAGAACTACCTTCTTCTAAACTTAAATGGGAACAAAATTATAACATGGAGCAAGAAACATGGAAGGAAATTTATATGGCACCTTTCAAATCAACCTCTAGTTCTACATTACAGTGGTTTCAACTTAGAAGTATCCATAGAATTTTACCTACAAGAAAATATTTGCCTACCATAAATGCAATAGATAGCCCTCTATGTCACACCTGTCACCAGGAAGAAACATTGGTCCATTTGTTATGGTCTTGTCCTGATACACAGAACTGTTTATATCAAGTAAACTATTGGTTATACACTAAAAATGTTTTAATTCCATTCACTGAGGAGTTATTTACTTTTAACATTGGAAATAATATGTGTACTGCTGATCTCAGAGTAATACTTGAAATCAAGTACTATATATTTTCTTCTAAACGCCTAAATACATCACTATCTATAGCAGCCTTCAAAAACATGCTTGTGTACTGTTATAAAACACTTAAAGAAATAGCCATTATGAACAACAATCTAGATAGAACCTTTCTATCAAAACTGGCAAAAATACAAAGACATGTTCGAACCTTGCTAAACTAAACTTATTACAAAATGAGTTTCTGTCAAATTATGTAATTCATTGTATAAAATATTCACCAAATAATGGGATAAAAGGTAATAATATCTGAATAAAAAGTGTTTACATAGGCCAGTTTAGCTGAACCAAGACCGCATCACTTTTGAAGTAGATATCATTGTAATCAATCTCATATGTTTCCTGTTGTGAGGGGCTGCATGGGGATTAACATACAGAGTAGGAAAACTTAGATCTTCACTATTCTTTTTTCTATTGTTTAACATGCTTAAATACTTCCTCATAATAATAAAACATATTAACTGCATCTATTGCAACATGTAGTATATAAAAAAAAAAAAAAATGTATGAGCCAAGTTAATGTCAGAAGTAAGATCATTCTCAATGTGTCTTGTTGCCATAGCTCGAGTAACTGCAAACGCCGGTTACAAATCAGGTATTTCCTATTCAACGGGATCAGGGGATTGATCCAAAGAAGACTTGTCAGATACATATGGATTAACCACGACCGTATCTCCAACTAGGCCCTTGCCTATTAACAAATGGACACCTTCAAATGGCAAATAAGATTTTATTCCCACAGCCACAGTTTGCATACATAATTTGCACACCAGATAAACAAATTTACGCCTATACTATGTTTAATTGTCTTCAAGGCCAAATCAATAATAAACTTCAATGCAACATGTACACATAGAGACACATGCAACAATACATGTACACCTTCAGACATAGGTAAAGCGACAATAAACACATTAAAACAAACGAGTTTTAAGAATGGTATGTCTTTATAGATAAATATTTATAATGAAATATCTACAAAACTTTAAGTACCAGTTAACTGTAAAGTAGTAATTGTGTTAATTATTTCCCTATAAAGGGTTTACAAGAAACCGAAAGTAATACAAAACGTTGCCCTGAACAACTGTGTCGCTGATGGTGCCCATATGGTGAGGCTTACTTCCAGTGCCAAGATGGACGTCTTACTGCAACTGATCAATACATGCACAGGTAACAGAATTGAAACATGTACTACACTTGAAAATCTAAACAAACGTAAGACATTCGTTACACAGTTGGTTTAAATAGATATAAAAGTCGAACAGCACATATAGCAGTCAAGTACCAACGTCAACCAAAAGTACGCATAGAAACAAACAACAATGACAAAGAGCAATAAAAGGCAAGACGTGATATCATAAACGTAAAAGTGTTTGACAATAGGGCTACAGCCATTGAACGGTAAGGAGCAAAAAGGGTCGCTTTGGGTTTAAACCAGGTACTTCAGTGCATCAAACCTCACTCTTAGCCTATTGTCATCCCAACGTACTTGCTCAATTTCCAATTTAACAAACCATTAAGACAATCTTAAAGACAAGCACCAGACGCTAAAATTGTAATATAATATATTAAGTTCTACTTTACTAATATAAAGGAAATTTGTATACTCTGTAAAAGAAGTCTTGGACCATGGCAGTTTTCGAACCCGTACAATAATCGCTGAACCATGACATTCGACCATAACCCTTATTATCTCAGTGATAGTTCACAATAGGTCAAGATTTTTCTTTGAATAGCATTGTTATATTGAACAGTATCTGTAATATAGCAGTATAGAATACTCTCAACTTTACCTTATGAAAAAATCAACACGATTAATAGCATTGTTATATTGAACAGTATCTAGGATATAGCAGTTTATAATACTTTCAACTTTACTTGTAAGATATAACCAAAACACAACTTATGTGGTCTTCATGCAAAAGCTGTTTTGGATTTTTAAACTTTAAAATCAAACAAAATCATGATAAACGTTGCAATGTTGCTACGATTTATTATTATTTTAATATACAGGCTACTCCGGATCAGAAAGGAATTACTGGATTGACCTTACCAATACCAATGCGGTCGACCGTTCAGATGTAAACCAGTGGGTCTCGTCTGACAACTTCCCTCTGCCTGCAGGCAACAACTTTTGGGATATTAACCAGCCAGATCATTTCAATACAGACAATTGCGCATGTTTGGCCACAAAGAAAAGCTATAAAGTCGCTGACAGAAGCTGCGCCTTCCTGTATTCTTATATTTGTGAGAAGGAAAAGCCGATACAATAAACGTTATTTAAAATGGCTGTCGCAGTTGTGATTCCGACGTAATCTGCTATTGTTTTATCGACTTGATTTTAAATTATTATATCCACTTTCTTGAAAAAAATAGGGCATACGAGGGGGATTCAATATAATATTATTATGTCACTGGTATTCGGAACTAACAGATACTGGAAATATAAAAAAAAATCTTATTACAATCCTTCAAAGTATTCACACTTTCGGAGTTGCGCTATCCATGACGTAAACGCAGCAAAGTAGTCTCCCCTTGGTATACTGTTGAGATACTGAAATAATCCGGCACCAGGCACCAAGGGCACTTCTGGAAGCATAGCGTCTACCAGAGAGGTTTTTCCTCAGCAAAGGGAATAGGAAAATGTCACAGGGACTAAGGTCGGAAGAATAAGGTGGGTGTTCAAGCTGTACCATTTTTCCTTGCTCCAAGAAAGACTGCACAAGTTTAGCTTCGTGAGCTGAGGCATAGTCATGAATCAGCTGGATGCCATTCAAAACTTTACTTGGGCGTTTTTTCTTGTAATTATTTTTGACTGCTTTGAGAACTTTGTCCTTGTAAAATTTAGCCGTGTTTTTTTTTCCTGTTTGCATGGAATTTGTACCACAGGGCCACTGGAATTAAAGAAAATTGCATACAAAACCTTTTTAGCGCTTTTTGTTCGTTTTGCAATAACCGGTCTTGCCTGATTTTTACCCAACCATTGTTTATTGTTTATCCGCCGCTCGGGCTCAGTCTAGTACACCCATGTTTCATCTCCAGTGAGCGACTCAGAAATTTTTCTAGGATGACATTCTTCATATTTTTTAAGAAAATTTTAGCACATTTTAAGCCTTTAGCCTTTGTTCAGTTAACAGCAAATGAGGGACCCATCTAGTATAAGGTTCTTTAATTTCAAACAGTTGGTCAAAATGTGATGAGTTGTGCTTTCTGAGATGCCAATACTATTAGCTATCTTGGAAACTGTATACCGCCCATCTTCGTCTACCATGGCCTTCACAGCATCAATGTTCTCCTTTGTTGCTGCAACAACAGGCCTGCCAGGACGGTCACGGATTTTAATGCTAAGTTTACCCCCCTTTAAATGTCTTAGCCCAACAAAAAACCGTTCTCAATGTCACGGCAGAACTGCCATGTACACGGCACAGTTCAGCATACATCTCTGTTGCAGGTACTTTTAAAGAAACTCTGGCTTTAATGTAAGCCCTAATTTCAATGTTTTCTTCACTTTTCATGATAGCATTGAAAAAAGCCACAATATAGGAGTGCGCATAATTCAACAATGGCTATCTCCGTCAATTGTTATCGGATTAAACCGCTATTTTCCATGTACGTGGTTAGTGAAATCGCCTTCAAATGCACGAGTTTTCAGTGCGGTAATGTAAGGCGGTTTCTACGGAAGCGCATTAGTGACAGATATATTGAATGCCCCTCGTATTAAAATTACCTCCGTTTGTCCATAACAGAATTTTATCAAACGTTTGCCCAGGGTCCAGGTTAAGTGGGTGGGATGGGGTCATTGTTTATGTTGATGGTGATATATTGTATACCTTTCCCTCCTACGTCACCCGTGGGGCCCAGGGAAAGTGGTGTCAAAAGGTCAAATATACTACAAGTTCATGTAAACTGTAATCTTTCATGATTTTGCATATAACTTGGTATATATACTCATGTATGATTGATTAACAACATACAAAACCATATTATTATTATTTCAACATTTGACGTATGTTGCCATGGGGTTGGGTGTATGTGTGTGTGGGGAGAGACAGGGGAATTTCGGGTGGCATTTTATTTGTTTTTATTATGTCTTAAATTAAACGTTACGATTATGGAATTACACTGTACACAATTGTTTCCTCCTGCGTCGTCATCGGTGGGGCCTAGGTTAAATGGCATCACATTCATGACTAATTTAATTAAAGTGTACTTTTTCACATTAATTGGTATAAATAGTCGTCTTTGAAAGGCATGGTGAGGTGAGTGATGTGTGAAGAAAACGGGGGTATTTGCGATGGCGTGCCGTCGAATTCGTTCTAGTTTAATGTTATCACATACATTACGATGTCGGAGTGGAGTAACATTCAATATTTTCGATAATCCACAAGTCATATAACTATGCATGTGAGGATCGTATTACCGTTCGGTCTTTTCCTTTGAGCTTGATGTGCATCGGAACTGAGTCGTCAATTTCCGTAACCGTTCAAAACTACGGAAATCAACCAGGTAGTTCCGTTGCTCGGTTTTGAACGGAGAAGGACACGTCACATACGACATCATTCAGACATACGTCGTCATCAAATGTTATATATATATCGGCATCTACAATAAGAAATGTTCCTTACGAGGCTTTTGTTGGAGATATGTGAATAAAAGAATCTAACATTCGGGCCTATTTCATATTGAATTTATTAAACTCGTTGGATAAATTTGATATGATGCTCGGCAAAGCCTCGCATCATTTTTTTTTTATCCAATGTGTTTAAAAATAATCATAAATAAACAGGCACATGTCGGATCCTTTATATATTATTGCGACATATTGTTTGATTATTATGAGCGACAATTTGTTAACTTTTTATATATCAAAAGTTATTTCGGCAATTAACGAAATACCGCTTTGCTACAATAGAATCTTTAAATTCTATTAAAATGTAACTATGCAGGTTAAAGGTTATATGACCTGTTTGTTGTTTTAAATCAGCAGAAATATAATACGTGTTCATACTGGATGAAGTTGGCTTTAACATTAACTCAAAGCATACATTAGAGAAATTAAACATTTTCAATAATGTATGTATACTGTAAGATTAGAATGTTGCGTTATTTATTAGAATTTATAGTATGGCGTTTCAATGGGAAATAGCGGCAATGCTGGACATGGACGTCATGGCAACTGTGACGTCATTCAATAAGTTTACTTAATGCATTTTAAAGAAATAGTAATTGTTTGTCGTCGACAAATAACGTGTTATACGACACATTGAGTTCATTTAAGACACGAAATGTAAAGATTATATGTTACAAATATGTATTTGTGTTCTGTTCATTTAGTTATGTTGACTTTAAAGCTTAAATATGCATTTACTTTTTATTATATAACTGTTACAATAGTTGTCACATTTTTGAAATAGCGATTACAATTTTAAATGTATATAAACAATTATATGAGTTATCCGTTAACTAAATGATCGAACTGCAGCCAACATAATATAACATTTCAGATAAATAATCCCTCTAGGACTCTCACCATCGATAATAAGGTCGGATTTAGTTATTGTGTGTGTACGTTGAAAATGTGTTTGCTATATGTGTTTGCATTTATTATTATTAGTAGAAGTATTAGTATTAGGATTATTTGAAGAATTGTATATTATACACTTCTTATTACTGGAGCATGCCACATTCTTTGTTCTCAATATCTGGAATAAATACAAATAGCATAATATTAAAACAAGAGAAGAAGTCTCCACTTGAAGTAGTAAATACAGATTTACATATTTGTTTCATTTACTTTGCATCTAGTATATCCATATCTCATTTAATGTCATTTAATCTCATTTAATCTTAGAAAATTGAATTCAATACAATATATAATGCACGAAGCCTGGAAAACTAGGCCAGTGCGTTTATGTATGTGGCGTCTCTACGTATGAAATCCCAAAATAAAACGTTATATACTATTGAACCTAAACACTCGTTACGTGGTTCGAGCCAACCCTTTTTCCCTTCTTGGAGAAGGGGTAGGGTGGATGGGGAATGAATTTTAATACTCTAACCACGTAATGAGTGTTCAAGTGCAATCGCTTGAAATAAAGACTTAATTTCGGCTTAAAAAGTTTCCATATTGTAAAATTAAAATATTTAATAGGTAATTTTAAACAGGTCGTCGAATTTTCTCAGTAAACAATGTTTATAAATGTGTTTTATTTTCGAATGTCCGTTATAAAAACCGGCTAATATAAGTTTTCCCATCGCTTAATGAAATTTAGGCAGGACCACGTAATGACTACTAATTACACAATTACACGGAATTGAGCATTAGTTTGAATACGTTTTGACATGTAAACCAGATTAAATATTTCGATGTTTTATCTTTCATAAGTTTATGAAGAAAATTTGCTGTAGTGTAAAGTTTTCCATACTTGTAGCTTTAAATTACCGAAACGTTTGTCATTCATCAATAACACATGAACCAGTTTCCAACGATCACATGTCTGGTCTAGGAGACGATGTAAATATGAAACGTCATTGCTCACTTGACCATTAATTAAAAAAGGTAATCGGTAAATGTATAGTATAGTCATTTATATATAAAAACACAATTTAAAAAATGTAAGAAATATTTGAGTCGGCACATTTTTTAGGGTCGCTCTGGAAAGGGAATCCAATTCTTATATTTAAATTTTGATTTTTATAACGGAGTATAGATTAATAAGTATACACTAATAAGTAATACAATTAAAACCTGCCATTCTGAAAAAAGAGTATGACAATGGACCTTTGGAAACGGCCGAGCACGACACATACGAAATATTGCAGTCTCGGTTTGATTGAGACTGTTCATGAGCGGTAGTGAAATATGCTAGCTACCGCTCACGCCCTCTAGCCCTAGGTTGAGCAGAACTCAATATTCATAAAATCAATAGTACACAATTTTAACCATCCCGAAGATGGCATGCCTACGGCGGTGGACATGGAGTTATATGCTTTCCCATGTCGTACGGCGTAAGGTCCCAGTATCTAATAAAATTAAATGCCCCAAAGAGCGAATAAACATAATGTAATTTAGTTGGGAGCAGCGGTTATGAAGCCTGCGTATCACAAGTAACAGCCAAAATACTAAATTAAAAAGCAGACAACATATCCTATAATTGGTTAAACAATACCCAGAGCCTTTTATCGGCCGGAGTAGTGGAACCACCGAATCAAACATTACGTAAGAAAACAAAAGAAATTGAAAATGAAGTTGCGAAGATCTCAACGACTGGAAGACTAGAAATGAACTAACAGTTTTAGTACGGAAATTAGCGGCACGTTGCGCACAAGCGTGATGACTGGTTGGCGTCATTAAAAACAAATATGCCAAACCAGTTATTTGAGTTATATTGCGTGGAAGCCACGCACAAGCAGCGATTGTTGTTTTATCGAGAAACACAACAAAGCACATTTAGAAAAATTGAAATTTAATTGAAATATTAAAATGTCTTATTATTGTATCTGCATATTACTGTTTTGTAATTTATTCATCTAATATTAGTCCCTATTTATTTATCAGTTTACTTTATGAATGTGTGAACTAATAAAGTAGATTTAAC
Source organism: Cyrtodaria siliqua (assembly GCA_037043455.1). Taxonomy (NCBI): domain Eukaryota; kingdom Metazoa; phylum Mollusca; class Bivalvia; order Adapedonta; family Hiatellidae; genus Cyrtodaria; species Cyrtodaria siliqua. The sequence goes on from JAWPHD010010388.1 coordinate 52,460, forward strand.
CAAACCATGTCTTTCTCATATGAAAATCCACGTTTACATATTGATCTCGGTATCTGAGCTTAATGTTTGTTTATGCATGTTGCATGTAACACAAATGAAGCCTTACATGTTAAACAATGAGAAATCATTTAAAAAACAACACTATACATACTATTTAATTGCATGTGCCTGTGGAGTAAATGCTACTACATTATACACAAAACTGAAGAGTATATTCATTGTGTTCCCCCAGATTGACATACTGTATCCAAGATAGTAATGGAGGAGTCGAGATACAAAACGTGATTTGGCATTGGAACTCATTATGTAGCCAAGCTTGTCATGGTATACCCAGATAACCATGATATGTGCCAGACACTCATAGTGTTTACCATATACGGATGTTTTGAAAAGATCATCATTGTTTGGGCCAGATACAAACGGTGTAGCCCAATTACTCATGGCGTTACCAATACGTGGTTTCAAGTCAGAGACTCTAACCACTCGGCCACGGATGCCGCCACTACAATGAGCATTCCAATATTAGTTACTGATGATACGAATTTCTTTACAAGATCACAATGTGACAAAGAACTATGGGCTGGATGCATCTACTCTAGTCCCTTTATGGTAAAGAAATCTCACGCGTTTGTTTAATGTCTGAGTAACATTATTTGACAACGTTCAGATTCCATTAAAGGTTAATTTGAAGATTGTAACAACTAATAATTCGAAATCAGACATTTTCCGCGTAATTAAAATGTATACGACTGATCCGTTAAATGTAATAAAACGTATGGTCGTTGCGGCCATTTAGTCAATCAAACTATTTGTAAAATGGTATATGTAAATGTTATAAACTGAACAGAATATAAATGCTCGTTATTATGGACTGCTCTGGACATTCTGTTTTAATTAGATTGCATTTGGGTATATTTGACTAATCGTCCCGTCGTAGATTATTCACAATGGCGACATATGTTAAAGTGCACAAGTACGTGGGAATGTTAAATAGAGTCGGTGAAAATTACTGTGTATACTAATATAAATGACAATAACCTATCTAATGTTAAATATAATTCAAGATATAGTAACCACAGTCCACCCAAAATCCGCACCTGAAAATGTACTCACGGCACTAACATGCATGAAACAGATCCGTTCAACAAAGATGATTCATCACATGCTTTTTATAGTCTTAAAAATCATCTCTACCTGAACATTACATCTTTCAAACGGTACTATTAATTAATAAAACAGAGGCATAATACAACAAGAGGTACCCTTTTTAAACGGTAAAATCCTATAGAAAATACATTCAACACAAGCATCCACAATGAAAGACTGCCCACACAACTCAATGTTTGTGCTAAATTACGTGGAACAACTGCATTTCCATTCAATGGCTGAGCTACGAAATCCGGTCTCGAAATTTACGGATCACGTTAAAGAGGTATATTAAAGCTACAGAGTCTCTGGTTTAACTGGTAATAACTCATGAATATGATTGAGTCACGTGTGAAGTAGTATCAAATCGACAAACACACCAATGTCCGACAAGATGGACTGTATATTTATGGATTCATCTTGAGTTGCCTTTAACTATGTTAAGTTATTTTGCCTCTCAATAAATGGTAGCTTGTAGACCATTGTATCAAGAAGCGTTATACATGTAGCTCAGTGGATAGAGCACCTCACTTGAAATCAGAAGGTCGTGTGTTCGAGTCCCGAAAGAGTTCTTTTTTTTTCTTTTGAAAAAAAATCATAATGTTACATGTGTACACGTACGATGTGCACTGGTCGATGTCTATAGAATAAATGATTTCCTGCCATATTTTTGCTCCCTTAAATACCCGATTTCGACATGAGCTGGTGAACATTAAGTTTCAAACAAAGACACGCCCACAAAGAAGAAATCGAATGATATAGTGACTCTGTAGCTTTAAGGAGCTCTACAACTAATTCGAACGATTGTTTTTAAAAATGGTTTATATTATCGATTAATTGTAAGATTAATCCATTTAATTATAAAAGTATACAACTTAATTTCATATAATCGTTCTGTTACTTGAAATACTACTATACGAACGTTGACTGCATCACGTTGTTGGCCTATTAATTATCCTACCCCGTCCAAACCGTGTCTTCAGTTATAAACCGAGCATAAGGCGGGGTATGTTGTGATACGGCCTCCGCATAAATAATCCCATCGTGATTTATTAACAAATCGATGTCGATGTTATTACACAACCTTGGTAATATATAAAAAGTATATGATAGTTTTTTAAGCAAAATAATGGTATCACTTATATGATACATATAACCGCTTCACGCGTATAAATCGACATAAAAATATAAAGAAGAAACAACATGGCGGACATTAGTTTTTTCGGGATTTTCATTCAGAAAACAAATTAACTGGATTTAATAACATGGCCAGAACAATTAATAGAGATGTTAAAATATGTGCTAGAGAGTTGGGGCAATTGTTGATGCATTACCTAGTTAGTGAGATGAGACGGTGTTTCCAGGAAAAGTACTTTTGAGGATTTCTGATGAAGTTGTGCCCGTCGCATTGATCATCCTTCATGACGTTTGAACTTGAAATGTAAGTGTTGTGTTTAATGGCATATATACATTTAGAATAATTAAATTTTGACACCAAAATGATGTAAAAAAATGCCTTCAGGAAACGTCTTTCAAAATGTGAGGATGTTTTTTTTTCGTTTTTGTTTTTCTTAAGGTTATAGAATAGTCCTTGTAAATCACATTGAATCATATTGAATTCTATAATAAATGCGGGAAATCCTAGAACTGAAACGTTTCTAAGTATTTCTTCACAACATTTGCAATATGAGCTCTTTATATACCAATCTAGGTAGTAGGGGTAAACAATTGTGGAATATTTGCAGGATAACATGTTTAAACGGTCTTTGTTTCAGTTACTTTTCCATTTATAGACAGTCCAGTATTCCTTTGTGGTCAACACACTAATCCTTTTCAAAATATGCATTCATCTATGACTGTACAATGGACAGTGTGTACCTGTGTTGGTATTTATATATTCATAACAAAGAAATATTGAGACAGATAAAATGTGATTTTATAAACAGTATTTGGATTTATTTTGCTATAACTTATCCGTACTACCTAGATTGGTATGTAAAAAAAATATTTTCTAAGTCTGGAATTATCCTGCTTTATTCCTCGCGGGGAATAAATTTTTTTCAGAACAATTCATTCCTCAAAATAACACAAATGGCAGTTTTCTCTTGATCATGATCACTCAGACGCTTTTTATAATCGAATCACATGACTTTATTAATAACCGGAAATAATCCGGTAATCCCGGTTATTCCCGGTACTTCCATCGGTGTTTCTATATTATACTCCTGCTTTATTCCCCGGGGAATAACGTTTTAATCTAAAATATTACCTGAAATATGGATGTATTTATAAACATTTATCATGCATATATGCACTTTTCTGCCTAATAAAGGGGTGACCTAATATATTTTGCTTTAATAGGAACTGACCAATAGAGCAAAGAAATGCGAAATCTCTCGGCGTTTATTGTACGTAACGTTATCTGACGTCATGCACGTAACGCTGCCTGACGTCATAAAACAAACAAAACAACAACAACATGGCGGCGTCCGCGATAAGCGTAACATTCTGAAAAATAGGTAATAATAGTAATTCATACAGAAATGTGGATAATCTGCATGATAAAAAGAATATTATGTCAGTGCCTTTTACTATCAAGTTTATTAGGCTCGGCACGAAAACGAGAATGCCTCGGTAGAGCCTCGCCATTCTTCGTTTTATAAGCCTCGCCTAATAAACTTGATAGTAAAAGGCACTGACATAATATTCTCTATATATGCGATTCATTCGTACTTTCTTTTGAGAGAGACATCGGTACATAATAATTAGCCATATTGTACCAAAGTTTCTCCGGGCTGCTTGCGTGTAATGCAGGACGGAATAAAGCGCATGACAATAAATATCCGTTTTTACATTTAAAAAGTTTGTTCCCCGTGGAATAAAGCAGGAGTATATATACATGATATATACAGCGGATATTTTTCGAAATAAGTGATTTTATGTATCATTCGTGCCAGCCCAGGGAGAAAATGTCCCTGTAAAAGTTTTGGGGGGCCTAATGCATCATAAAATTGGGCTCGGCAATGTTTTGGAGGATTGCCTTAAAATATGTTAGGCGGAATAAGGCGCATTACACTATATCCGTTTTTACTCCTAAAAATGGGGCTCCGCACTTTTTTGGGGAAGTGTCTGAAAATACGTGACGGAATAATCGCATTACACTATATCTCGGTTTCACCCCTAAACAGTTTATTCCCCGGGGAACTAAGCAGGAGAATATATAAAACAGCGATGTTTTGAAATAAGTCATGTCATTGTAGCATTCGTGCCTTGCGAGGCCTACTCCATCAGAAAATGGGCCTCGTCAATGTTTCGGGAATGTCTTAAAATACTTTATGACGAAATATATCGCATTACACTATATCTCCGTGTTTACCTCTAAAAAGTTTATTTCCCGGGGAATAAAGCAGGAGAATATATAGAGCGGCAATGTTTTGAAATAAGTCATTTCATGTTAGCATTTGTGCCTTGTCAAGGAATGAATGGCCCTGGGATAGGGTTTTCTTTGGGGGCCTAATGCATCAGAAAATAGGGATCGGCAATGTTTGGAGAAAGTGTCTTAAAATGCGGTATCATGGAATGAATCGCATTATAGTACATATACGTTTTACCCGCTAAAAACTTTATTCCCCGGGTAATACAGCAGGAGTATATATATACACACACACACACAGCAGGAGTATATATATATGCACACACACAGGTTTCAATTAAGGTTTTTAATGTAACTTTGATCTTTATTTCCCGATTGTATTCGTCGACTGTAATGCCAAACTGAATGTGAAGTGCAGCCCCTATGCGAAATCAGCCCTCAGTGGCAGTGGTCATCAGACGACGACGTTTTCGTGTAAAACTGTGACCATACAACGGATTCATTTATGTGTGTAAATATGTACATAGACTCCAAACTATAATGTGCAAGTAGCAAAACATTGATATGTACGTTGGATTAACGTAAATGTAGCAATAATATAACACTGGTAGTGTTAATAAAGTGGTAATAAAGTGTGACTTGCATAATAAGCGGTTTGATTTGGATCTTGACAATGAAACTAATGACAATAAAAATGTGAAGGTAATAACGCTTTTTTTAATGGTTGTTATTGTAATCAAGCGTCTGAGAGATCATGATCAGCGGATCACCGTGATTATTCATTTATAGGATAGAACATCTCTTGAAAAGTATTTTTTTATTCCTCTCGAGGAATAAACCAGGATACTGCGTACAAATGCTCAGATATGAGTTAGTGTAAGGATTTGGCAAAATGCTTATATAATTCAATGTGATTTCCAAGTACAGTATATACATAATATAAACTTAACAATGGGTTTGAATGACAATTCGTCTGACTATTTGTCAGACAGTCTGGCCTATTGAGCGCATCGCAGAATCGTTCTCAGTAAGTCCTGGGGTCACACCCCATTCCACTGTTATCTAAGACAGTTAGCGCATGCAGGAATTAGGACCTTTCACCATGTCCATCAGACTCAAATATGAAGAAATATCAAAAGTCTGGCAGTCGGTCAGGAGTAAAGAGTGAATAAATATTCACGGTTATACAAGCACAAGCAAGCCTCTCGAATAAGATTTTACTAAAAAGAAATACGAAAAGTAATAAATTCATAATTCATTTCTTGCTCTAGTAATATTTGTTTATTTGTTCGGACTACCCAGACACAAACATTTGGTAGACCAACTGTATTTTTACTAGCTTCGGGCTACCAGACTAGTGCTAATTTCGAGCCCTGGGTAACTCATCTAACCCACAGAGGCATATATCCGTGGCGTATCTGCAAAATACTCCCATCCATTATATTGAAGGTCATAGGGAGGTCAGTTTATTATGATGAAAGAAAGACCACCCATATTAGTGTATACAATATAGGTCTACGAACGGCGAGACGATTTTTTATATATGCCGTCCTCCATCTAGGGTGCATCTATAAACATCCGTATGTAAAAAAGCATGTCAAATAAATGAGACTACCACCCACATATGACTTATTGGATTTTAACCAGAATTTAAACCTCCGCAAGAAAACTGACATATTTTTTCACATGCAAACAATTACATCAAAGTGAACATTTTGTAAAAAAGTCCTATAAACTTGACAGGAATGAAATGTCATGACCATGTACCCTGCCTACTCTATCAACCAACTTTCATTCGGTCTGTTGTCAGAGCTCGACCTGTCGCATCTCCGACTGTGTAGGACAAGTGAGTCAGATTGTAACAAGTTTCATGTAAATGTAAAGTTACATGTAAAGGGAATTGTCTGACGGTACAAAACGGGGCTCAATTTAGTACTCGCAACATTCAAGTCTGAAATTTGGACATATAATGATATATTTCAAACTTTTAATTGGTAAATTCTCAAGTTTTCCTTCACATTTTATTTTAGTTAACACTGATTTCTAAAATCATCTTTTATTTTCCATTGCCTTCACATATTGGCAGTGCTCCTGATAAGACGCGTATCTGCGTAATTACGCATATTTTTTCATCAAAAACTCCTATTCTTATGGATGGCGGGAGGTGCATAGTACTGGTTCTACCCAAGAAAAGTCGGTGGTCTGCTTTCACCACAAACAATCAACACTCATATATAATATAACATGTGTTGAACATGACGTAAAACATCATACAAACGAACAAATCATCAAAAGTTAGTGATGGGCAATCGGTTGAAATTTATGTATGTAACCAATCAATCGTTGGTTATAATCGGCTAGTCAACATAAAGTATAACGAGCAAGTTAATCTGTATTTCAGGCCTTGAACTTAAATTAAGTTTTAGAATATATACTTTCCTGTCTAGTTTCTAATGCCATTATATTTTTATTTTAAATCTGTAAAGTAATTCTAATTCAAATATAAATGTGTTTATTTGTGCACGTGCTCATTTTAACAAGTGTATTTCCCAACTGTTGTTTCCTGCGTAGGTTTATTTTAATGTTTAAATTAATCAAAGACAGATAAAAATATCGGACAGGGAAAGCAGCATTCAAGGACGACAGTCAACCACAAAACACAAAAATAAACACGCAAACAGACAAACGGGAAGGCAAAAGTAATAAAAAATGCAAACGACATCACAAACACAAAAGGGTTGACAATAGGGCTACCGCCTTGGAACGGTCAGTGGCAACAAAGGCCACTGGGAGTTTAAACCGGTTCTATGGTGCAGCAAACCTCACACTTACCCTACTGTCATCCCATTGAAACAGGACAGTGTAAATAAAGAAATTCCCGCCGTGAAATTTTACATTTAGCCGTTAATCGATTATATACTTTCATAATCGATCATCATAATCGAATGCCTAAGAAACTGATGTCGGTTACAATCGATTAATCGGTATATCACTATCAAACACTTTCCTATGAAATTATTATTAAAATGTGTGACTTTTGTTTTTTACCTGTGTGTCTTAAATTGAACACTTTACACCAGGAATTTTGAGAAAGTCAGATTTTGCAATTCATAAAAATTCATTGAATCTGATAAAGAAAATGGCCAAAACGAAGTTCTTTGTAATCCCAAGTTTTATGGTAGTATGTTAGTCGTTGTTTGCTCTCACATGGGTAAACATCAGTGTCCGCACTGCCTGAAAAAATACTCTCGGTCGTTTACTTTGAAACGGCAACTCGATTCCGGAATTACTGTAACTAACGTAGTTTAAATTTGCGACCCTAGTTTATTATCAATTATAATAATAACATATGTTTAAAAAAGATTAATCTCTCAATTTACTCATAGTACAATTGTTTACAGTTACTTCTTATTATTCATCTATTTCATTATCACGATCTACGGTTTATTATACTATCAGGTGTGACAGCTACAATTTCACCCTGCTTGGAACGAACATAGTCGTTAAATGCTTTAGCATCGCAGAATATACAATCGCATATCAATAACAGATTGGGTTTTTTAAAAGGCGACACACTTATAACTAATATCTAAAGATTCTAATTCGATAGACTAGCTAGTCCACGAAATAAATCATTTTCGATGCATACATTACATGTACATTCATTTATAGCAAAAATAAGGATACGGAATATGATTTACGCAGTCGTTGCTGGTGATCATATGCGTTCGGTATTCTTCATGCTGTAACAATAAACATGTCGCACAAATATAAAAAAATAGATTAATTTTTTGAATAGGTGATTTCATTTTTAACATTTCACATTGTTGAGTACATTGCATCGAAAGTATTTTGAATTCTAAACTATCATAAAAACACACTCTTATATTTAAATATTATAATGTCAAAGTGAGATTACATGATCAAACCATGCATGGCAATTGCTATTAACACGTATCAGTAAGTTGGATTAACTACAACATGATATGTAGTAGAACGTGTTAAGATATTTGTGATAAACTGTCTATCAGATCGCCGTCTACCTCCTATAATATTGGAAACAGGAAAAAATAAAATAATATAGGGCCTAGCACTATTATTGCAACTTATTATCCTTCAATGCGTACACGTTTTTCTAAATGTTCCAATATACTATTCTTCAAGATACCGTTATATTTGTATTTATAGATCATATCACGCCTTACTCGCCACAGCTTTTGGCCACTTGTGTGTTTGAGCCTGCGAACTATAACCGAGTAACCGAGAGCAACACTCCATCACCAAAATGCGTTCGTCAAGTGATGATCACATGTTTGTATCTAATTGTTGTATCACTACCTTCAATGTGCACAATTATACATAATAAGCGTCTGCAGTTGTAGGCTTGCACGATGTCAAGCGGAGCACCACATCTACTCGCAAAGCAAGCGTTGAGATACTTTACGCTTTTAATTTCTTTTACCGACAGGATTAAAGAGGCTAACCATTGCGCTTAACCATTGCTAGAATATACATTACCTCTTTGTCCATTTCTTCACTAAAATTGATCGACAAGGAAGCCGACAAAATTTTCATACGTACATATCCCTTGTATAACACTGCTTCCATAGTTCAAAGCTACACACAACATGTTCTCCGACCCCATATTGACCAGAAGTCTGATCAAGTATATTCTGCATATGCTTCATAATTATGTTAATTACTTTATTCATGACCGCTGCAGCCGATGACCTAACGTCTGTTCAGTGGAAGTGAAGAGTACCAGTTATTTACTTGCTATTTTTATCAGTATATATTGGCCAACCATAGTGTGTGGCTGAGATCCATGTTGAGATTTGAAAAGGAGGATATTGTTTTAAAACGTTTATAGTTTAAGGCTGTATGGTGTCCATAATGTTTTTGATATAACATAATAAGTATGCAGTTGGTCATATATCTTTTATTTTCAAGTTAATTACGCAATCAAGTTAATATTGTTTTGGGTAGCTTAATAAGTTATAAAATAATAACCATTTAAACTCATATTCGACTAAAATAATTAAAGATAGCGGCTTTATATAATTATACTATAAAAAACAATATTAATTCAACATTAGTTGCAATCATCACGCATAATCGCAGACATATTAATAAACAGATAGGAAACTTCCTATCTGAACCAATGAAGTAGCCAAAATATTACGTGACACCTTAACTTTTACTTTTATCTCCTCCCTCATTTATTCATTGATTTCTATGAGAATGTATTCAGAAGATTCATAATGAATACCAAAATGGATTACGTTTTTTTTTCAACGTAAAATGTCCAGGTTTGACATAGTAACAGTTTGCGTTGAACTTTATTTTTGTTGAAAATGGTAAAGTAAGGAAAATGCTACCATTAGAAGAATAATGAAATTTGTGATGGGATTTGGCTTAACTGAAACTAGTATCTATAAAACTCTTCCAGATACAAGTGTTTAACTTTGTGCAACGTTTTGTGTAATGTTTGCACTATCCCACGTGAAATTCAGGTATTGCACTGTGTACAATATGTTGTTTGTTAGGCCACACTTAAAATATATATGTTTGCCCTTTCCTGACCCTAATTTCAAATTTTGTGTCGGTATGTAGGCAACACATTTCTTTTATTTTTAAAAAGTCAAAATCTAAAAAACAAATGCCATAGTTTAATCAATTAATTGAACTGGCATGTGTCTATAAATGAAAACCAATGAACAGTTTTAAAAACAAAAGGCCAACTAGTCCTAATTCTCTCGCCTTATGACCATGCACATGCTAGGCACTTGCAACAGTTTCAGTTCAAGAGGGGGAGATACACACAGTCTGGTAAGTTAAGGAAATATGTTTAATATTTTCCCAATGCAAAATTGTGACCCCAAGAGCTCGGCAAATTAAACAAATAGTCACCATTCAAACCGGCTTGGTAGATGATCATAAGGTATGATGCATGCACAATAGTAAACCTCAATCTCTTGTACTTCAAAAACGAATAGCATACTTTCCAATATATCTCTATCTAAAATTATAACCCCAGGGCAGGACCAGATTGGACCTCAGGGTCCCATTTAAATGAAAGTTTTAGAAGACATAAGCTAATGATGCATGTGCTATATACATACGCCTTGTGGTTTCAGAGAAGATTTGTTTAAGTTTTAAGTATGACTGTATGGTACATGCAAAATATTAGAACTCTAGCTCTAACTTTGTGTTTCCGAGAAGAAGAGTGTTTTAAATATTGTCCTATATAAATCTTTTGCAAAATCAGGACCGCTTTCAGTATTTATTTTGCCTATTTTAAATAGTTTAGAATGGTAGAAAATAAAAATACCAATACCCCGAACAACTAGTTATCCGTAGTTCGTGGGAATCATACACCAGCAAGCATGGTAGCATATGATTTCTGTACAATCGTATCCTTAGCCGGAATAGTGAAGACGCATCTGCGTGTTCGAATCCCACAGGGATCTCAACTTGTCAAGTAAATAAGTGTCGATTCTTACGGATGCCGAGTGGTATGGAGTACTGGCTGTTCCCAGAAAACAAATGGGATGGTCTGCCTCTACCACATAAATATCAAACTTCATAATTACATGGACTAATATGTTCTAAAGATTACGTAAAACAACATCCAAACAAATATAGTTTTCATAAGTTTTATCACAATATAGTTTAACGTGATCTTTAAAGACAGTAAGACAAGAAGTTAAACGTTTGGAGATGTTTGCTGTGGTGCAGGCACTAGAATTCGAAATGTTCGGACGTTGTGGTTTCTATAGGACCCTATATATCATTTTTTATATGGATATTTATGTAATTTACGAATCCAGTACATAGTAGGCAGCTTATTTTGCTTATCGTTTACACCAGCCTTGAAAGTAGTGCACCGAGTGATATGTGCGGAAACAACCTCAGTAGAATTACCTGGAGTATACGAATTGGTGATCCGAGTTCCAGAGATAAAACATTGACGTAATGTAGGCGTCAAACAATAATACATTATTAGCGGCTTTATCTGCAGGAACTAAGACAAATTTAATATGAAATTTCTGAATTTCCGATTTGAAATTTAACTTTAATATTAAGAATTGACTTTTCCAAGTACAAAGCGAGTTTGGGTCCGCATGTTCTCTACGACACCATTTTATACTAAAATATTCAATGGAGTGGGCGTTCTGGGCATGACAGGCATCAAAATCAATAGTTGAAGGTAATCTATATTTAGGACCTTTCGAAAATAAATGTCGAATACGTTTATCAACAATATCAAAATTACCAGTGATGACATGACCTGCTGGAGCATAGCAACATTGTGATGTGTTGCATTTACATTCCTTAGGAGTATTATGTACTATATCAAGGTCAGAAACTATTTTTTGTTGTAGTTGAAAATAATATTTCTAATAAGTTTTTTATACTTATAACAAATTACAGGACTTTCGGAATTTTTTAAATATTTTGAGATAGAATCAACTACATGAGTATCTCGAAAATTATTAGGCATGCCAATGAAATCAATACCTTTATTACTATATAGTAGTTTTAGAAAAAGCCTGACTTGATCAGACTTCTGGTCAATATGGGGTCGGAGAACATGTTGTGTGTAGCTTTGAACTATGGAAGCAGTGTTATACAAGGGATATGTACGTATGAAAATTTTGTCGGCTTCCTTGTCGATCAATTTTAGTGAAGAAATGGACAAAGAGGTAATGTATATTCTAGCAATGGTTAAGCGCAATGGTTAGCCTCTTTAATCCTGTCGGTAAAAGAAATTAAAAGCGTAAAGTATCTCAACGCTTGCTTTGCGAGTAGATGTGGTGCTCCGCTTGACATCGTGCAAGCCTACAACTGCAGACGCTTATTATGTATAATTGTGCACATTGAAGGTAGTGATACAACAATTAGATACAAACATGTGATCATCACTTGACGAACGCATTTTGGTGATGGAGTGTTGCTCTCGATTACTCGGTTATAGTTCGCAGGCTCAAACACACAAGTGGCCAAAAGCTGTGGCGAGTAAGGCGTGGTATGATCTATAAATACACATATAACGGTATCTTGAAGAATAGTATATTGGAACATTTAGAAAAACGTGTACGCATTGAAGGATAATAAGTTGCAATAATAGTACTAGGCCCTATATTATTTTATTTTTTCCTGTTTCCAATATTATAGGAGGTAGACGGCGATCTTATAGACAGTTTATCACAAATATCTTAACACGTTCTACTACATATCATGTTGTAGTTAATCCAACTTACTGATACGTGTTAATAGCAATTGCCATGCATGATTTGATCATGTAATCTCACTTTGACATTATAATATTTAAATATAAGAGTGTGTTTTTATGATAGTTTAGAATTCAAAATACTTTCGATGCAATGTACTCAACAATGTGAAATGTTAAAAATGAAATCACCTATTCAAATAATTAATCTATTTTTTTATATTTGTGCGACATGTTTATTGTTACAGCATGAAGAATACCGAACGCATATGATCACCAGCAACGACTGCGTAAAGCATATTCCGTATCCTTATTTTTGCTATAAATGAATGTACATGTAATGTATGCATCGAAAATGATTTATTTCGTGGCCTAGCTAGTCTATCGAATTAGAATCTTCAGATATTTGTTATAAGTTTCTCGCCTTTTAAAAAACCCAATCTGTTATTGATATGCGATTGTATATTCTGCGACGCTATAGCATTTAACGACTATGTTCATTCCAAGCAGGGTGAAATTGTAGCTGTCACACCTGATAGTATAATAAACTGTAGATCGTGATAATGAAATAGATGAATAATAAGAAGTAACTGTAAACAATTGTACTATGAGTAAATTGAGAGATTAATCTTTTTTAAACATATGTTATTATTATAATTGATAATAAACTAGGGTCGCAAATTTAAACTACGTTAGTTACAGTAATTCCGGAATCGAGTTGCCGTTTCAAAGTAAACGACCGAGAGTATTTTTTCAGGCAGTGCGGACACTGATGTTTACCCATGTGAGAGCAAACAACGACTAACATACTACCATAAAACTTGGGATTACAAAGAACTTCGTTTTGGCCTTTTTCTTTATCAGATCCAAATTTTTATGAATTGCAAAATCTGACTTTCTCAAAATTCCTGGTGTATAGTGTTAAATTTAAGACACACAGGTAGAAAACAAAAGTCACACATTTTAATAATAATTTCATAGGAAAGTGTTTGATAGTGATGTACCGATTAATCGATTGTAACCGACATCAGTTTCTTAGGCATTCGATTATGATGATCGATAATGAAAGTATATAATCGATTAACGGCTAAATGTAAAATTTCACGGCGGGAATTTCTTTATTTACACTGTCCTGTTTAAATGGGATGACAGTAGGGTAAGTGTGAGGTTTGCTGCACCATAGAACCGGTTTAAACTCCCAGTGGCCTTTGTTGCCACTGACCGTTCCAAGGCGGTAGCCCTATTGTCAACCCTTTTGTGTTTGTGATGTCGTTTGCATTTTTTATTACTTTTGCCTTCCCGTTTGTTTGTTTGCGTGTTTGTTTTTGTGTTTTGTGGTTGTCGTCCTTGAATGCTGCTTTCCCTGTCCGATATTTTTATCTGTCTTTGATTAATTTTAAAAATTAAAATAAACCTACGCAGGAAACAACAGTTGGGAAATACACTTGTTAAAATGAGCACGTGCACAAATAAACACATTTATATTTGAATTAGAATTACAGATTGAAAATAAAAATATAATGGCATTAGAAACTAGACAGGAAAGTAAATATTCTAAAACTTAATTTAAGTTCAAGGCCTGAAATACAGATTAACTTGCTCGTTATACTTTATGTTGACTAGCCGATTATAACCAACGTTTGATTGGTTACATACATAAATTTCAACTGATTGCCCATCACTAGTTTTTGATGATTTATTCGTTTGTATGATGTTTTACGTCATGTTCAACACATGTTAGTTTATATATGAGTGTTGATTGTTTGTGGTGAAAGCAGACCACCGATATATTCCGTCATAAAGTATTTTAAGACATTCCCTCGAAACACTGACGAGGCCCATTTTTTGATGGATTAGGCCTCGCAAGGCACGAATGCTACATGACATGACTTATTTCAAAACATCGCTGTTTTATGGATTCTCCTGCTTAGTTCCCCGGGGAATAAACTGTTTAGGGGTGAAACCGAGATATAGTGTAATGCGATTATTCCGTCACGTATTTTCAGACACTTCCCCAAAAAAGTGCGGAGCCCCATGTTTAGGAGTAAAAACGGATATAGTGTAATGCGCCTTATTCCGTCCTAACATATTTTAAGGCAATTCCTCCAAAACATTGCCGAGCCCAATTTTATGATGCATTTGGCCCCCCAAACAAAATTTTCCAGGGACATTTTCTCCCTGGGAAGGCACGAATGATACATAAAATCACTTATTTCGAAAAATATCCGCTGTATATATATACTCCTGCTTTATTCCACGGGGAACACACTTTTTAGATGTAAAAACGGATATTTATTGCCATGCGCTTTATTCCGTCCTGCATTACACGCAAGCATCCCGGAGAAATTATGGTACAATATGGCTAATTATTATGTACCGATGTCTCTCTCAAAAGAAAGTACGGAATGAATCGCATATATAGAGAATATTATGTCAGTGCCTTTTACTATCAAGTTTATTAGGCGAGGCTTATAAAACGAAGCATGGCGAGGCTCTACCGAGGCATTCTCGCTTTCGTGCCGAGCCTAATAAACTTGATAGTAAAAGGCACTGACATAATATTCTTTTTATCATGCAGATTATCCACATTTCTGTATGAATTACTATTATTACCTATTTTTCAGAATGTTACGCTTATCGCGGACGCCGCCATGTTGTTGTTTTTTTGTTTGTTTTATGACGTCAGGCAGCGTTACGTGCATGACGTCAGATAACGTTACGTACAATAAACGCCGAGGGATTTCGCATTGCTTTGCTCTATTGGTCAGTGCCTATTAAAGCAAAATATATTAGGTCACCCCTTTATTAGGCAGAAAAGTGCATATATGCATGATAAATGTTTATAAATACATCCATATTTCAGGTAATATTTTAGATTAAAACGTTATTCCCCGGGGAATAAAGCAGGAGTATAATATAGAAACACCTATGGAAGTACCGGGAATAACCGGGATTACCGGATTATTTCCGGTTATTAATAAAGTCATGTGATTCGATTATAAAAAGCGTCTGAGTGATCAAGATCAAGAGAAACCTGCCATTTGTGTTATTTTGAGGAATGATTTGTTCTGGAAAAAAAAGCAGGATAATTCCAGACTTGGAAAATAAAATATTTACATACCAATCTAGGTAGTACGGATAAGTTATAGCAAAATAAATCCAAATACTGTTTATAAAATCACATTTTATCTGTCTCAATATTTCTTTGTTATGACTATATAAATACCAACACAGGTACACACTGTCCATTGTACACTGTCCATTGTACAGTCATAGATGAATGCATATTTTGAAAAGGATTAGTGTGTTGACCACAAAGGAATACTGGACTGTCTATAAATGGAAAAGTAACTGAAACAAAGACCGTTTAAACATGTTATCCTGCAAATATTCCACAATTGTTTACCCCTACTACCTAGATTGGTATATAAAGAGCTCATATTGCAAATGCTGTGAAGAAATACTAAGAAACGTTTCAGTTCTAGGATTTCGCGCATTCGTTATAGAATTCAATATGATTCAATGTGATTTACAAGGACTATTCTATAACCTTAAGAAAAACAAAAACGAAAAAAAAAATCCTCACATTTTGAAAGACGTTTCCTGAAGGCATTTTTTTACATCATTTTGGGGTCAAAATTGAATTATTCTAAATGTATATATGTCATTAAACACAACACTTACATTTCAAGTTCAAACGTCATGAAGGATGATCAATGCGACGGGCACAACTTCATCAGAAATCCTCAAAAGTACTTTTCCTGGAAACACCGTCTCATCTCACTAACTAGGTAATGCATCAACAATTGCCCCAACTCTCTAGCACATATTTTAACATCTCTATTAATTGTTCTGGCCATGTTATTAAATCCAGTTCATTTGTTTTCTGAATGAAAATCCCGAACAAACTAATGTCCGCCATGTTGTTTCTTCTTTATATTTTTATGTCGATTTATACGCGTGATGCGGTTATATGTATCATATAAGTGATACCATTATTTTGCTTAAAAAACTATCCTATACTTTTTATATATTACCAATGTTGTGTAATAACATCGACATCGATTTGTTAATAAATCACGATGGGATTATTTATGCGGAGGCCGTATCACAACATACCCCGCCTTACGCGCGGTTTATGACTGAAGACACGGTTTGGACGGGGTAGGAAAATTAATAGGCCAACAACGTGATGCAGTCAACGTTCGTATAGTAGTATTGCAAGTAACAGAACGATTATATGAAATCAAGTTGTATACTATTATAATTAAATGGATTAATCTTATAATTAATCGATAATATAAACCATTTTTAAAAACAATCGTTCGAATTAGTTTGTAGAGCTCCTTAAAGCTACAGAGTCTCTATATCATTCGATTTCTTCTTTGTGGGCGTGTCTTTGTTTGAAACTTAATGTTCACCAGCTCATGTCGAAATCGGGTATTTAAGGGAGCAAAAATATGGCAGGAAATCGTTTATTCTATAGACATCGACCAGTGCACATCGTACGTGTACACATGTAACATTATGGTTTACAAAAGAAAAAAAAAGAACTCTTTCGGGACTCGAACACACGACCTTCTGATTTCAAGTGAGGTGCTCTATCCACTGAGCTACATGTATAACGCTTCTTGATACAATGGTCTACAAGCTACCATTTATTGAGAGACAAAATAACTATACATAGTTAAACGCAACTCAAGATGAATCCATAAATATACAGTCCATCTTGTCGGACATTGGGGTGTTCGTCGATTTGAAACTACTTCACACGTGACTCATTCATATTCATGAGTTATTACCAGTTAAACCAGAGACTCTGTAGCTTTAATATACCTCTTTAACGTGATCCGTGAATTTCGAGACCGGATTTCGTAACTCAGCCATTGAATGGAAATGCAGTTGTTCCACATAATTTAGCACGAACATTGAGTTGTGTGGGCAGTCTTTCATTTTGGATGCCTGAGTTGAATGTATTTTCTATAGGATTTTACCGTTTAAAATAGGTACCTCTTGTTGTATTATGCCTCTGTTGTATTAATTAATAGTACCGTTTGGAAGATGTAATGTTCAGGTAGTGATGATTTGTTAGACTATATAAAGCATGTGATGAATCATCTTTGTTGAACGGATCTGTTTCATGCATGTTAGTGCCGTGAGTACATTTCCAGGTGCGGATTTTGGGTGGAGTGTGGTTATTATATCTTGAATTATATTTAACATTAGATAGGATATTGTCATTTATATTAGTATACACAGTAATTTTCACCGACTCTATTTAACATTCCCACGTACTTGTGCACTTTAACATATGTCGCCATTGTGAATAAACTACGACGGGACGATTAGTCAAATATACCCAAATGCAATCTAATTAAAACAGAATGTCCAGAGCAGTCCATAATAACGAGCATTTATATTCCGTTCAGTTTATAACATTTACATATACCATTTTACAAATAGTTTGATTGACTAAATGGCCGCAACGACCTTACGTTTTATTACATTTAACGGATCAGTCGTATACCTTTTAATTACGCGGAAAATGTCTGATTTCGAATTAATAGTTGTTACAATCTTCAAATTAACCTTTAATGGAATCTGAACGTTGTCAAATAATGTTACTCAGACATTAAACAAACGCGTGAGATTTCTTTACCATAAAGGGACTAGAGTAGATGCATCCAGCCCATAGTTCTTTGTCACATTGTGATCTTGTAAAGAAATTCGTATCGTCAGTAACTAATATTGGAATGCTCATTGTAGTGGCGGCATCCGTGGCCGAGTGGTCAGAGTCTCTGACTTGAAACCACGTATTGGTAACGCCATGAGTAATTGGGCTACACCGTTTGTATCTGGTCCAAACAATGATGATCATTTCAAAACATCCGTATATGGTAAACACTATGAGTGTCTGGCACATATCATGGTTATCTGGGTATACCATGACAAGCTTGGCTACATAATGAGTTCCAATGCCAAATCACGTTTTGTATCTCG
The DNA here is from genome assembly GCA_037043455.1 of Cyrtodaria siliqua. Taxonomy (NCBI): domain Eukaryota; kingdom Metazoa; phylum Mollusca; class Bivalvia; order Adapedonta; family Hiatellidae; genus Cyrtodaria; species Cyrtodaria siliqua. The sequence goes on from JAWPHD010010388.1 coordinate 71,212, forward strand.
ACTCCTCTATTACTATCTTGGATACAGTATGTCAATCTGGGGGAACACCATGAATATACTCTTCAGTTTTGTGTATAATGTAGTAGCATTTACTCTACAGGCACATGCAATTAAATAGTATGTATAGTGTTGTTTTTTAAATGATTTCTCATTGTTTAACATATAAGGCTTCATTTGTGTTACATGCAACATGAATAACAAAACATAAAGCTCAGATACCGAGATCAATATGTAAACGTGGATTTTCACATGAGAAAGACATGGTTTGGTTAAATCTACTTTATTAGTTCACACATTCATAAAGCAAACTGATAAATAAATAGGGAATAATATTAGATGAATACATTACATTATATATTTTAATTATAACTCATGAATGGATGAATGTTTATAATTTGACTGTCATGTTGTCTTCAGATATTTGTATGAGGTAACAAAGAAAACAGTCACACTGTCCACTATGACCGAGAAACATAGTTTAAATAGTATTTGTATTTGATTGATTTGCTCAAGGGTGTTTTCAGACGTATTGCAACATTTTATATATACATTTGTAAGGTTTATGGAGGATGGCCTCGAACCTCCATAGACCTATGACGAGGTAAATAAAATATGTATATATTACAAACAGTAATATGCAGATACAATAAGACATTTTAATATTTCAATTTAAATTTAATTTTTTCTAAATGTGCTTTGTTGTGTTTCTCGATAAAACAACAATCGCTGCTTGTGCGTGGCTTCCACACAATAGAACTCAGATAACTGGTTTGGCATATTTGTTTTTAATGACGCCACCCAGTCATCACGCTTGTGCGCAACGTGCCGCTAATTTCCGTACTAAAACTGTTAGTTCATTTCTAGTCGTCCAGTCGTTGAGATCTTCGCAACTTCATTTTCAATGTTTGATTCGGTGGTTCCACTACTCCGGCCGATAAAAGGCTCTGGGTATTGTTTAACCACTTATAGGATATGTTGTCTGCTTTTTAATTTAGTCTTTTGGCTGTTACTTGTGTTACGCAGGCTTCATAACCGCTGCTCCCAACTAAATTCCATTATGTTTATTTCGCTCTTCGGGGCATTTAATTTTATTAGATACTCGGACCTTACGCCGTACGACATGGGGAAGCATATAACTCCATGTCCACCGCCGTAGGCATGCCATCTTCGGGATGGTTAAAATTGTGTACTATTGATTTTATGAATATTGAGTTCTGCTCAACCCGGGGCTAGAGGGCGTGAGCGGTAGCTAGCATATTTCACTACCGCTCATGAACAGTCTCAATCAAACCGAGACTGCAATATTTCGTATGTGTCGTGCTCGGCCGTTTCCAAAGGTCCATTGTCATACTCTTTTTTCAGAATGGCAGGTTTTAATTGTATTACTTATTAGTGTTTACTTATTAATCTATACTCCGTTATAAAAATCAAAATTTAAATATAAGAATTGGATTCCCTTTCCAGAGCGACCCTACAAAATGTGCCGACTCAAATATTTCTTACATTTTTTAAATTGTGTTTTTATATATAAATGACTGTACTATACATTTACCGATTACCTTTTTAAATTAATGGTCAAGTCAGCAATGACGTTTCATATTTACATCGTCTCCTAGACCAGACATGTGATCGTTGGAAACTGGTTCATGTGTTATTGATGAATGACAAATGTTTCGGTAATTTAAAGCTACAAGTATGGAAAACTTTACACTACAGCAAATGTTCTTCATTAACTTATGAAAGATAAAACATCGAAATATTTAATCTGGTTTACATGTCAAAACGTATTCAAACTAATGCTCAATTCCGTGTAATTGTGTAATTAGTAGTCATTACGTGGTCCTGCCTAAATTTCATTAAGCGATGGGAAAACTTATATTAGCCGGATTTTATAACGGACATTCGAAAATAAAACACGTTTATAAACATTGTTTACTGAGAAAATTCGATGACCTGTTTAAAATTACCTATTAAATATTTTAATTTTACAATATGGAAACTTTTTAAGCCGAAATTAGGTCTTTATTTCAAGCGATTGCACTTGAACTCTCATTACGTGGTTAGAGTATTAAAATGCATACCCCATCCACCCTACCCCTTCTCCAAGAAGAGAAAAAGGGTTGGCTCGAACCACGTAACGAGTGTTTAGGTTCAATAGTATATAACGTTTTATTTCGGGATTTCATACGTAGAGACGCCACATACATAAACGCACTGGCCTAGTTTTCCAGGCTTCATGCGTTATATATTGTATTGAATTCAATTTTCTAAGATTAAATGAGATTAAATGAGATATGGATATACTAGATGCAAAGTAAATGAATCAAATATGTAAATCTGTATTTACTTCTTCAAGTGGAGACTTCTTCTCTTGTTTTAATAGTATGCTATTTGTATTTATTTCAGATATTAAGAACAAAGAATGTGGCATGCTCCAGTAATAAGAAGTGTATAATATACAATTCTTCAAATAATCCTAATACTAATACTTCTACTACTAATAATAATAATAAATGCAAACACATATAGCAAACACATTTTCAACGTACACACACTATAACTAAATCCGACCTTATTATCGATGGTGAGAGTCCTAGAGGGATTATTTATCAGAAATGTTATATTATGTTGGCTGCAGTTTGATCATTTAGTTAACGGATAACTCATATAATTGTTTATATACATTTAAAATTGTAATCGCTATTTCAAAAATGAGACAACTATTGTAACAGTTATATAATAAAAAGTAAATGCATATTTAAGCTTTAAAGTCAACATAATTAAATGAACAGAACACAAATACATATTTGTAACATATAATCTTTACATTTCGTGTCTTAAATGAACTCAATGTGTCGTATAACACGTTATTTGTCGACGACAAACGATTTCTATTTCTTTAAAATGCATTAAGTAAACTTATTGAATGACGTCACAGTTGCCATGACGTCCATGTCCAGCATTGCCGCTATTTCCCATTAAAACGCTATACTATAAATTCTAATAAATAACGCAACATTCTAATCTTACAGTATACATACTTTATTGAAAATGTTTAATTTATCTAATGTATGCTTTGAGCCAACTTCATCCAGAATGAACACGTATTATATTTCTGCTGATTTAAAACAACAAACAGTTTATATAACCTTTAACCTGCATAGTTACAGTTTAATATAATTTAAAGAGTCTATTGTAGCAAAGCGGTATTTCGTTAATTGCCGAAATAACTTTTGATATATAAAAAGTTAACAAATTGTCGCTCATAATAATCAAACAATATGTCGCAATAATATATAAAGGATCCGACATGTGCCTGTTTATTTATGACTATTTTTAAACACATTGGATAAAAAAAAATGATGCGAGGCTTTGCCGAGCATCTTATCAAATTTATCCAACGAGTTTAATAAATTCAATATGAAATAGGCCCGAATGTTAGATTCTTTTATTCACATATCTCCAACAAAAGCCTCGTAAGGAACATTTCTTATTGTAGATGCCGATATATATATAACATTTGATGACGACGTATGTCTGAATGATGTCGTATGTGACGTGTCCTTCTCCGTTCAAAACCGAGCAACGGAACTACCTTGTTGATTTCCGTAGTTTTGAACGGTTACGGAAATTGACGACTCAGTTCCGATGCACATCGAGCTCAAAGGAAAAGACCAAACGGTAATTCGATCCTCACATGCATAGTTATATGACTTGTGGATTATCGAAATTATTGAATGTTACTCCACTCCGACACCGTTATGTATGTGATAACATTAAACTAGAACGAATTCGACGGCACGCCATCGCAAATACCCCCGTTTTCTTCACACATCACTCACCTCACCATGCCTTTCAAAGACAACTGTTTATACCAATTAATGTGAAAAAGTACACTTTAGTTAAATTAGTAACGAATGTGATGCCATTTAACCCAGGTCCCACCGATGACGACACAGGAGGAAACAATTGTGTACAGTGTAATTCCAGAATCGTAACGTTTAAATTAAGACATAATAAAAACAAATAAAATGCCACCCGAAATTCCCCTGTCTCTCCCCACACACACATACACCCAACCCCATGGCAACAGACGTCAAATGTTGAAATAATAATAATATGGTTTTGTATGTTGTTAATCAATCATACATGAGTATATATACCAAGTTATATGCAAAATCATGAAAGATTACAGTTTACATGAACTTGTAGTATATTTGACCTTTTGACACCACTTTCCCTGGGCCCCACGGGTGACGTAGGAGGGAAAAGTATACAATATATCCCCATCAACATAAACAATGACCCCATCCCACCCACTTAACCTGGACCCTGGGCAAAAGTTTGATAAAAGTCTGTTATGGACAAACGGAGGTGATTTTAATACGAGGGGCATTCAATATATTCTGTCACTAAGAAAACATTGAAATTAGGGCTTACATTAAAGCCAGGGTTAATTATAAAGTACCTGCAACAGAGATGTATGCTGAACTGTGCCGTGTAAATGGCAGTTCTGCCGTGACATTGAGAACGGTTTTACGTTGGGCTAAGACATTTAAAGGGGGGTAAACTTAGCATTAAAATCCGTAACCGACCTGGCAGGCCTGTTGTTGCAGCAACAAAGGAGAACATTGATGCTGTGAAGGCCATGGTAGACGAAGATGGGCGGTATACAGTTTCCAAGATAACTAATACTATTCAAACTAATAGAAGGAAAATGATCTTTCAATGGAATTATAGCATCAATTAAATCCATGGCAGGTAACAAGAAGATAATATATAGAGACATAACTCAGAAATTATTCGAACCAACACTGCCATTAAATATCACACCATTCTTAAAAACAACAAAAGGAAGTAAATAATTTTACTCTATACTTAATAAAAATACAGAACTACCTTCTTCTAAACTTAAATGGGAACAAAATTATAACATGGAGCAAGAAACATGGAAGGAAATGTATATGGCACCTTTCAAATCAACCTCTAGTTCTACATTACAGTGGTTTCAACTTAGAAGTATCCATAGAATTTTACCTACAAGAAAATATTTGCATACCATAAATGCAATAGATAGCACTCTTTGTCACACCTGTCACCAGGAAGAAACATTGGTCCATTTGTTATGGTCTTGTCCTGATACACAGAACTTTTTACATCAAGTAAACAATTGGTTATACACTAAAAATGTTTTAATTTCATTCACTGAGGAGTTATTTACTTTTAACATTGGAAATAATATGTGTACTGCTGATCTCAGAGTAATACTTGAAATCAAGTACTATATATTTTCTTCTAAACGCCTAAATACATCACTATCTATAGCAGCCTTCAAAAACATGCTTGTGTACTGTTATAAAACACTTAAAGAAATAGCCATTATGAACAACAATCTAGATAGAACCTTTCTATCAAAACTGGCAAAAATACAAAGACATTTTCGAACCTTGCTAAACTAAACTTATTACAAAATGAGTTTCTGTCAAATTATGTAATTCATTGTATACAATATTCACCAAATAATGGGATAAAAGGTAATAATATCTGAATAAAATGTGTTTACATAGGCCAATTTAGCTGAACCAAGACCGCATCACTTTTGAAGTTGATATCATTGTAATCAATCTCATATGTTTCCTGTTGTGAGGAGCTGCATGGGGGTTAACATACAGAGTAGGAAAACTTAGATCTTCACTATTCTTGTTTCTATTGTTTAACATGTTTAAATACTTCCCAATAATAATAAAAAAATATTAAATGCATCTATTGCAACATGTAGTATATATTTTTTTTAATAATAATAAATGTATGAGCCAAGTTAATGTCAGAAGTAAGATCATTCTCAATGGGTCTTTTTGCCATAGCTCGAGTAACTACAAACGCCGGTTACAAATCAGGTATTTCCTATTCAACGGGATCAGGGGATTGATCCAAAGAAGACTTGTCGGGATACAAATGGATTAACCACGACCGTATCTCCAACTAGGCCCTTGCCTATTAACAAATGGACACCTTCAAATGGCAAATAAGATTTTATTCCCACAGCCACAGTTTGCATACATAATTTGCACACCAGATAAACAAATTTACGCCTATACTATGTTTAATTTTCTTCAAGGCCAAATCAATAATAAACTTCAATGCAACATGTACACACAGAGACACATGCAACAATACATGTACACCTTCAGACATAGGTAAAGCGACAATAAAAAACATTAAAACAAACGAGTTTTAAGAATGGTATGTCTTTATAGATAAATATTTATAATGAAATATCTACAAAACGTTAAGTACCAGTTAACTGTAAAGTAGTAATTGTGTTAATTATTTCCCTATAAAGGGTTTACAAGAAACCGAAAGTAATACAAAACGTTGCCCTGAACAACTGTGTCGCTGATGGTGCCCATATGGTGAGGCTTACTTCCAGTGCCAAGATGGACGTCTTACTGCAACTGATCAATACATGCACAGGTAACTAAATTGAAACATGTACTACACTTGAAAATCTAAACAAACGTAAGACATTCGTACCACAGTTGGTTAAAATAGATATAAAAGTCGAACAGCACATATAGCAGTCAAGTACCAACGTCAACCAAAAGTACGCATAGAAACAAACAACAGTGACAAAGAGTAATAAAAGGCAAGATGTGATATCATATACGTAAAAGTGTTTGACAATAGGGCTACCGCCATGGAACGGTAAGGAGCAAAAAGGGTCGCTTTGGGTTTAAACCAGGTACTTCAGTGCATCAAACCTCACTCTTAGCCTATTGTCATCCCAATGTACTTGCTCAATTTCCAATTTAACAAACCATTAAGACAATATTAAAGACAAGCACAAGACGCTAAAATTGTAATATAATATATTAAGGTCTACTTTACTAATATAAAGGAAATTTGTATACTCTGTAAAAGAGGTTTTGGACCATGGCAGTTTTCGAACCCGTACAATAATCGCTGAACCATGACATTCGACCATAACCCTTATTATATCAGTGATAATTCACAATAGATCAACAATCAACAATAATTCTTGTTTACACTGAAAGTTTGCGAAAAAATAATAATCTTTTTATTGGTTACTCGAATGTGTCCGTAACTGTTACTTTGAATGGACTTTGCAACATTTTTTACAGACCCTTTGTGTGTTCGCGAAAATCAAATCTTGTTTGGAATTTAATGTTTCTGGTACCAAATTAACCGGATAGGGTAGACCTTGGTTACTAAAAAACGATACTTAAATTGTATCTACTAGTTTTATTTTTATATGACTTTATATACCCTGGTCTAAAACCTTTTTTACCGAGTATATGTTGAGAGTTGCGGCTGTTTTTCAGAGGTTAACGGTGCATTAAAAGCATTTAAACGAAATATATTTCGAAACCTTCTATTTTGTCTGAAAAACATGTCACGTTTTGTGAGCATGTTCTGAATTAAAAGTTCAAACGTTACATTTTTGAAAATGACGACCTAATTCCCAACGCTTGGAAATCTTGCTTATTTACTGTTAATATGCAACATCACCAATTAGCTCAGGCATATAAATTGAGGCCCGAGTTAAGATTTTTCTTTGAATAGCATTGTTATATTGAACAGTATCTGTGATATAGCAGTATAGAATACTTTCAACTTTATTTTATGAAGAAATCAACACGATTAATAGCATTGTTATATTGAACAGTATCTGTGATATAGCAGTTTATAATACTTTCAACTTTACTTGTAAGATATAACCAAAACACAACTTATGTGGTCTTCATGCAAAAGCTGTTTTGGATTTTTAAACTTTAAAATCAAACAAAATCATGATAAACGTTGCAATGTTGCTACGATTTATTATTATTTTAATATACAGGCTACTCCGGATCAAAAAGGATTTACTGGATTGACCTTACCAATACCTATGCGGTCAACCGTTCAGATGTAAACCAGTGGGTCTCGTCTGACAACGTCCCTCTGCCTGCAGGCAACAACATTTGGTATATTAACCAGCCAGATCATTTCAATACAGACAATTCCGCATGTTTGGCCACAAAGAAAAGCTATAAAGTCGCTGACAGAAGCTGCGTCTTCCTGTATTCTTTTATTTGTGAGAAGGAAAAGCCGATACAATAAACGTTAATTAAAATGGCTATCCCCAGTTGTGATTCCGACGTAATCTGCTATTGTTTTATCGACTTGATTTTAAATTATTATATCCACTTTCTTGAAAAAATAGGGTATACGAGGGGGATTCAATTTAATATTATTCGGAACTAAGAGATACTGGAAATATAAAAAAAAATCTTATTACAATCCTTCAAAGTATTCACACTTTCGGAGTTGCGCTATCCATGACGTAAACGCAGCAAAGTAGTCTCCCCTTGGTATACTATTGAGATACTGAAATAATCCGGCACCAAGGGCACTTCTGGAAGCATAGCGTCTACCAGAGAGGTTTTTCTTCAGCAAAGGGAATAGGAAAATGTCACAGGGACTAGGGTCGGAAGAATAAGGTGGGTGTTCAAGCTGTACCATTTGTTCTTCCTCCAAGAAAGACTGCACAAGTTTAGCTTTGTGAGCTGAGGCATAGTCATGAATCAGCTGGATGCCATTCAAAACTTTACTTGGGCGTTTTTTCTTGTAATTATTTTTGACTGCTTTGAGAACTTTGTCCTTGTAAAATTTGGCCGTGTTTTTTTTCCTGTTTGCATGGAATTTGTACCACAGGGCCACTGGAATTAAAGGAAAATGCATACAAAACCTTTTTAGCGCTTTTTGTTCGTTTTGCAATAACCGGTCTTGCCTGATTTTTACCCAACCATTGTTTATTGTTTATCCGCCCCTCGGGCTCAGACTAGTACACCCATGTTTCATCTCCAGTGAGAGACTCAGACATTTTTCTAGGATGACAATCTTCATATTTTTTAAGAAGATTTTAGCACATTTTAAGCCTTTAGCCTTTGTTCAGTTAACAGCAAATGAGGGACCCATCTAGTATAAGGTTCTTTAATTTCAAACAGTTGGTCAAAATGTGATGAGTTGTGCTTTCTGAGATGCCAATACTATTAGTTATCTTGGAAACTGTATACCGCCCATCTTCGTCTACCATGGCCTTCACAGCATCAATGTTCTCCTTTGTTGCTGCAACAACAGGCCTGCCAGGTCGGTTACGGATTTTAATGCTAAGTTTACCCCCCTTTAAATGTCTTAGCCCAACGTAAAACCGTTCTCAATGTCACGGCAGAACTGCCATTTACACGGCACAGTTCAGCATACATCTCTGTTGCAGGTACTTTATAATTAACCCTGGCTTTAATGTAAGCCCTAATTTCAATGTTTTCTTAGTGACAGAATATATTGAATGCCCCTCGTATTAAAATCACCTCCGTTTGTCCATAACAGACTTTTATCAAACTTTTGCCCAGGGTCCAGGTTAAGTGGGTGGGATGGGGTCATTGTTTATGTTGATGGGGATATATTGTATACTTTTCCCTCCTACGTCACCCGTGGGGCCCAGGGAAAGTGGTGTCAAAAGGTCAAATATACTACAAGTTCATGTAAACTGTAATCTTTCATGATTTTGCATATAACTTGGTATATATACTCATGTATGATTGATTAACAACATACAAAACCATATTATTATTATTTCAACATTTGACGTCTGTTGCCATGGGGTTGGGTGTATGTGTGTGTGGGGAGAGACAGGGGAATTTCGGGTGGCATTTTATTTGTTTTTATTATGTCTTAATTTAAACGTTACGATTCTGGAATTACACTGTACACAATTGTTTCCTCCTGTGTCGTCATCGGTGGGACCTGGGTTAAATGGCATCACATTCGTTACTAATTTAACTAAAGTGTACTTTTTCACATTAATTGGTATAAACAGTTGTCTTTGAAAGGCATGGTGAGGTGAGTGATGTGTGAAGAAAACGGGGGTATTTGCGATGGCGTGCCGTCGAATTCGTTCTAGTTTAATGTTATCACATACATAACGGTGTCGGAGTGGAGTAACATTCAATAATTTCGATAATCCACAAGTCATATAACTATGCATGTGAGGATCGAATTACCGTTTGGTCTTTTCCTTTGAGCTCGATGTGCATCGGAACTGAGTCGTCAATTTCCGTAACCGTTCAAAACTACGGAAATCAACAAGGTAGTTCCGTTGCTCGGTTTTGAACGGAGAAGGACACGTCACATACGACATCATTCAGACATACGTCGTCATCAAATGTTATATATATATCGGCATCTACAATAAGAAATGTTCCTTACGAGGCTTTTGTTGGAGATATGTGAATAAAAGAATCTAACATTCGGGCCTATTTCATATTGAATTTATTAAACTCGTTGGATAAATTTGATAAGATGCTCGGCAAAGCCTCGCATCATTTTTTTTTATCCAATGTGTTTAAAAATAGTCATAAATAAACAGGCACATGTCGGATCCTTTATATATTATTGCGACATATTGTTTGATTATTATGAGCGACAATTTGTTAACTTTTTATATATCAAAAGTTATTTCGGCAATTAACGAAATACCGCTTTGCTACAATAGACTCTTTAAATTATATTAAACTGTAACTATGCAGGTTAAAGGTTATATAAACTGTTTGTTGTTTTAAATCAGCAGAAATATAATACGTGTTCATTCTGGATGAAGTTGGCTCAAAGCATACATTAGATAAATTAAACATTTTCAATAAAGTATGTATACTGTAAGATTAGAATGTTGCGTTATTTATTAGAATTTATAGTATAGCGTTTTAATGGGAAATAGCGGCAATGCTGGACATGGACGTCATGGCAACTGTGACGTCATTCAATAAGTTTACTTAACGCATTTTAAAGAAATAGAAATCGTTTGTCGTCGACAAATAACGTGTTATACGACACATTGAGTTCATTTAAGACACGAAATGTAAAGATTATATGTTACAAATATGTATTTGTGTTCTGTTCATTTAATTATGTTGACTTTAAAGCTTAAATATGCATTTACTTTTTATTATATAACTGTTACAATAGTTGTCTCATTTTTGAAATAGCGATTACAATTTTAAATGTATATAAACAATTATATGAGTTATCCGTTAACTAAATGATCAAACTGCAGCCAACATAATATAACATTTCTGATAAATAATCCCTCTAGGACTCTCACCATCGATAATAAGGTCGGATTTAGTTATAGTGTGTGTACGTTGAAAATGTGTTTGCTATATGTGTTTGCATTTATTATTATTAGTAGTAGTAGAAGTATTAGTATTAGGATTATTTGAAGAATTGTATATTATACACTTCTTATTACTGGAGCATGCCACATTCTTTGTTCTTAATATCTGAAATAAATACAAATAGCATACTATTAAAACAAGAGAAGAAGTCTCCACTTGAAGAAGTAAATACAGATTTACATATTTGATTCATTTACTTTGCATCTAGTATATCCATATCTCATTTAATCTCATTTAATCTTAGAAAATTGAATTCAATACAATATATAACGCATGAAGCCTGGAAAACTAGGCCAGTGCGTTTATGTATGTGGCGTCTCTACGTATGAAATCCCGAAATAAAACGTTATATACTATTGAACCTAAACACTCGTTACGTGGTTCGAGCCAACCCTTTTTCTCTTCTTGGAGAAGGGGTAGGGTGGATGGGGTATGCATTTTAATACTCTAACCACGTAATGAGAGTTCAAGTGCAATCGCTTGAAATAAAGACCTAATTTCGGCTTAAAAAGTTTCCATATTGTAAAATTAAAATATTTAATAGGTAATTTTAAACAGGTCATCGAATTTTCTCAGTAAACAATGTTTATAAACGTGTTTTATTTTCGAATGTCCGTTATAAAATCCGGCTAATATAAGTTTTCCCATCGCTTAATGAAATTTAGGCAGGACCACGTAATGACTACTAATTACACAATTACACGGAATTGAGCATTAGTTTGAATACGTTTTGACATGTAAACCAGATTAAATATTTCGATGTTTTATCTTTCATAAGTTAATGAAGAACATTTGCTGTAGTGTAAAGTTTTCCATACTTGTAGCTTTAAATTACCGAAACATTTGTCATTCATCAATAACACATGAACCAGTTTCCAACGATCACATGTCTGGTCTAGGAGACGATGTAAATATGAAACGTCATTGCTGACTTGACCATTAATTTAAAAAGGTAATCGGTAAATGTATAGTACAGTCATTTATATATAAAAACACAATTTAAAAAATGTAAGAAATATTTGAGTCGGCACATTTTGTAGGGTCGCTCTGGAAAGGGAATCCAATTCTTATATTTAAATTTTGATTTTTATAACGGAGTATAGATTAATAAGTAAACACTAATAAGTAATACAATTAAAACCTGCCATTCTGAAAAAAGAGTATGACAATGGACCTTTGGAAACGGCCGAGCACGACACATACGAAATATTGCAGTCTCGGTTTGATTGAGACTGTTCATGAGCGGTAGTGAAATATGCTAGCTACCGCTCACGCCCTCTAGCCCCGGGTTGAGCAGAACTCAATATTCATAAAATCAATAGTACACAATTTTAACCATCCCGAAGATGGCATGCCTACGGCGGTGGACATGGAGTTATATGCTTCCCCATGTCGTACGGCGTAAGGTCCGAGTATCTAATAAAATTAAATGCCCCGAAGAGCGAAATAAACATAATGGAATTTAGTTGGGAGCAGCGGTTATGAAGCCTGCGTAACACAAGTAACAGCCAAAAGACTAAATTAAAAAGCAGACAACATATCCTATAAGTGGTTAAACAATACCCAGAGCCTTTTATCGGCCGGAGTAGTGGAACCACCGAATCAAACATTGAAAATGAAGTTGCGAAGATCTCAACGACTGGACGACTAGAAATGAACTAACAGTTTTAGTACGGAAATTAGCGGCACGTTGCGCACAAGCGTGATGACTGGGTGGCGTCATTAAAAACAAATATGCCAAACCAGTTATCTGAGTTCTATTGTGTGGAAGCCACGCACAAGCAGCGATTGTTGTTTTATCGAGAAACACAACAAAGCACATTTAGAAAAAATTAAATTTAAATTGAAATATTAAAATGTCTTATTGTATCTGCATATTACTGTTTGTAATATATACATATTTTATTTACCTCGTCATAGGTCTATGGAGGTTCGAGGCCATCCTCCATAAACCTTACAAATGTATATATAAAATGTTGCAATACGTCTGAAAACACCCTTGAGCAAATCAATCAAATACAAATACTATTTAAACTATGTTTCTCGGTCATAGTGGACAGTGTGACTGTTTTCTTTGTTACCTCATACAAATATCTGAAGACAACATGACAGTCAAATTATAAACATTCATCCATTCATGAGTTATAATTAAAATATATAATGTAATGTATTCATCTAATATTATTCCCTATTTATTTATCAGTTTGCTTTATGAATGTGTGAACTAATAAAGTAGATTTAACCAAACCATGTCTTTCTCATGTGAAAATCCACGTTTACATATTGATCTCGGTATCTGAGCTTTATGTTTTGTTATTCATGTTGCATGTAACACAAATGAAGCCTTATATGTTAAACAATGAGAAATCATTTAAAAAACAACACTATACATACTATTTAATTGCATGTGCCTGTAGAGTAAATGCTACTACATTATACACAAAACTGAAGAGTATATTCATGGTGTTCCCCCAGATTGACATACTGTATCCAAGATAGTAATAGAGGAGTCGAGATACAAAACGTGATTTGGCATTGGAACTCATTATGTAGCCAAGCTTGTCATGGTATACCCAGATAACCATGATATGTGCCAGACACTCATAGTGTTTACCATATACGGATGTTTTGAAATGATCATCATTGTTTGGACCAGATACAAACGGTGTAGCCCAATTACTCATGGCGTTACCAATACGTGGTTTCAAGTCAGAGACTCTGACCACTCGGCCACGGATGCCGCCACTACAATGAGCATTCCAATATTAGTTACTGACGATACGAATTTCTTTACAAGATCACAATGTGACAAAGAACTATGGGCTGGATGCATCTACTCTAGTCCCTTTATGGTAAAGAAATCTCACGCGTTTGTTTAATGTCTGAGTAACATTATTTGACAACGTTCAGATTCCATTAAAGGTTAATTTGAAGATTGTAACAACTATTAATTCGAAATCAGACATTTTCCGCGTAATTAAAAGGTATACGACTGATCCGTTAAATGTAATAAAACGTAAGGTCGTTGCGGCCATTTAGTCAATCAAACTATTTGTAAAATGGTATATGTAAATGTTATAAACTGAACGGAATATAAATGCTCGTTATTATGGACTGCTCTGGACATTCTGTTTTAATTAGATTGCATTTGGGTATATTTGACTAATCGTCCCGTCGTAGTTTATTCACAATGGCGACATATGTTAAAGTGCACAAGTACGTGGGAATGTTAAATAGAGTCGGTGAAAATTACTGTGTATACTAATATAAATGACAATATCCTATCTAATGTTAAATATAATTCAAGATATAATAACCACACTCCACCCAAAATCCGCACCTGGAAATGTACTCACGGCACTAACATGCATGAAACAGATCCGTTCAACAAAGATGATTCATCACATGCTTTATATAGTCTAACAAATCATCACTACCTGAACATTACATCTTCCAAACGGTACTATTAATTAATACAACAGAGGCATAATACAACAAGAGGTACCTATTTTAAACGGTAAAATCCTATAGAAAATACATTCAACTCAGGCATCCAAAATGAAAGACTGCCCACACAACTCAATGTTCGTGCTAAATTATGTGGAACAACTGCATTTCCATTCAATGGCTGAGTTACGAAATCCGGTCTCGAAATTCACGGATCACGTTAAAGAGGTATATTAAAGCTACAGAGTCTCTGGTTTAACTGGTAATAACTCATGAATATGAATGAGTCACGTGTGAAGTAGTTTCAAATCGACGAACACCCCAATGTCCGACAAGATGGACTGTATATTTATGGATTCATCTTGAGTTGCGTTTAACTATGTATAGTTATTTTGTCTCTCAATAAATGGTAGCTTGTAGACCATTGTATCAAGAAGCGTTATACATGTAGCTCAGTGGATAGAGCACCTCACTTGAAATCAGAAGGTCGTGTGTTCGAGTCCCGAAAGAGTTCTTTTTTTTTCTTTTGTAAACCATAATGTTACATGTGTACACGTACGATGTGCACTGGTCGATGTCTATAGAATAAACGATTTCCTGCCATATTTTTGCTCCCTTAAATACCCGATTTCGACATGAGCTGGTGAACATTAAGTTTCAAACAAAGACACGCCCACAAAGAAGAAATCGAATGATATAGAGACTCTGTAGCTTTAAGGAGCTCTACAAACTAATTCGAACGATTGTTTTTAAAAATGGTTTATATTATCGATTAATTATAAGATTAATCCATTTAATTATAATAGTATACAACTTGATTTCATATAATCGTTCTGTTACTTGCAATACTACTATACGAACGTTGACTGCATCACGTTGTTGGCCTATTAATTTTCCTACCCCGTCCAAACCGTGTCTTCAGTCATAAACCGCGCGTAAGGCGGGGTATGTTGTGATACGGCCTCCGCATAAATAATCCCATCGTGATTTATTAACAAATCGATGTCGATGTTATTACACAACATTGGTAATATATAAAAAGTATAGGATAGTTTTTTAAGCAAAATAATGGTATCACTTATATGATACATATAACCGCATCACGCGTATAAATCGACATAAAAATATAAAGAAGAAACAACATGGCGGACATTAGTTTGTTCGGGATTTTCATTCAGAAAACAAATGAACTGGATTTAATAACATGGCCAGAACAATTAATAGAGATGTTAAAATATGTGCTAGAGAGTTGGGGCAATTGTTGATGCATTACCTAGTTAGTGAGATGAGACGGTGTTTCCAGGAAAAGTACTTTTGAGGATTTCTGATGAAGTTGTGCCCGTCGCATTGATCATCCTTCATGACGTTTGAACTTGAAATGTAAGTGTTGTGTTTAATGACATATATACATTTAGAATAATTCAATTTTGACCCCAAAATGATGTAAAAAAATGCCTTCAGGAAACGTCTTTCAAAATGTGATGATTTTTTTTTTCGTTTTTGTTTTTCTTAAGGTTATAGAATAGTCCTTGTAAATCACATTGAATCATATTGAATTCTATAACGAATGCGCGAAATCCTAGAACTGAAACGTTTCTTAGTATTTCTTCACAGCATTTGCAATATGAGCTCTTTATATACCAATCTAGGTAGTAGGGGTAAACAATTGTGGAATATTTGCAGGATAACATGTTTAAACGGTCTTTGTTTCAGTTACTTTTCCATTTATAGACAGTCCAGTATTCCTTTGTGGTCAACACACTAATCCTTTTCAAAATATGCATTCATCTATGACTGTACAATGGACAGTGTACAATGGACAGTGTGTACCTGTGTTGGTATTTATATAGTCATAACAAAGAAATATTGAGACAGATAAAATGTGATTTTATAAACAGTATTTGGATTTATTTTGCTATAACTTATCCGTACTACCTAGATTGGTATGTAAATATTTTATTTTCCAAGTCTGGAATTATCCTGCTTTTTTTTCCAGAACAAATCATTCCTCAAAATAACACAAATGGCAGGTTTCTCTTGATCTTGATCACTCAGACGCTTTTTATAATCGAATCACATGACTTTATTAATAACCGGAAATAATCCGGTAATCCCGGTTATTCCCGGTACTTCCATAGGTGTTTCTATATTATACTCCTGCTTTATTCCCCGGGGAATAACGTTTTAATCTAAAATATTACCTGAAATATGGATGTATTTATAAACATTTATCATGCATATATGCACTTTTCTGCCTAATAAAGGGGTGACCTAATATATTTTGCTTTAATAGGCACTGACCAATAGAGCAAAGCAATGCGAAATCCCTCGGCGTTTATTGTACGTAACGTTATCTGACGTCATGCACGTAACGCTGCCTGACGTCATAAAACAAACAAAAAAACAACAACATGGCGGCGTCCGCGATAAGCGTAACATTCTGAAAAATAGGTAATAATAGTAATTCATACAGAAATGTGGATAATCTGCATGATAAAAAGAATATTATGTCAGTGCCTTTTACTATCAAGTTTATTAGGCTCGGCACGAAAGCGAGAATGCCTCGGTAGAGCCTCGCCATGCTTCGTTTTATAAGCCTCGCCTAATAAACTTGATAGTAAAAGGCACTGACATAATATTCTCTATATATGCGATTCATTCCGTACTTTCTTTTGAGAGAGACATCGGTACATAATAATTAGCCATATTGTACCATAATTTCTCCGGGATGCTTGCGTGTAATGCAGGACGGAATAAAGCGCATGGCAATAAATATCCGTTTTTACATCTAAAAAGTGTGTTCCCCGTGGAATAAAGCAGGAGTATATATATACAGCGGATATTTTTCGAAATAAGTGATTTTATGTATCATTCGTGCCTTCCCAGGGAGAAAATGTCCCTGGAAAATTTTGTTTGGGGGGCCAAATGCATCATAAAATTGGGCTCGGCAATGTTTTGGAGGAATTGCCTTAAAATATGTTAGGACGGAATAAGGCGCATTACACTATATCCGTTTTTACTCCTAAACATGGGGCTCCGCACTTTTTTGGGGAAGTGTCTGAAAATACGTGACGGAATAATCGCATTACACTATATCTCGGTTTCACCCCTAAACAGTTTATTCCCCGGGGAACTAAGCAGGAGAATCCATAAAACAGCGATGTTTTGAAATAAGTCATGTCATGTAGCATTCGTGCCTTGCGAGGCCTAATCCATCAAAAAATGGGCCTCGTCAGTGTTTCGAGGGAATGTCTTAAAATACTTTATGACGGAATATATCGGTGGTCTGCTTTCACCACAAACAATCAACACTCATATATAAACTAACATGTGTTGAACATGACGTAAAACATCATACAAACGAATAAATCATCAAAAACTAGTGATGGGCAATCAGTTGAAATGTATGTATGTAACCAATCAAACGTTGGTTATAATCGGCTAGTCAACATAAAGTATAACGAGCAAGTTAATCTGTATTTCAGGCCTTGAACTTAAATTAAGTTTTAGAATATTTACTTTCCTGTCTAGTTTCTAATGCCATTATATTTTTATTTTCAATCTGTAATTCTAATTCAAATATAAATGTGTTTATTTGTGCACGTGCTCATTTTAACAAGTGTATTTCCCAACTGTTGTTTCCTGCGTAGGTTTATTTTAATTTTTAAAATTAATCAAAGACAGATAAAAATATCGGACAGGGAAAGCAGCATTCAAGGACGACAACCACAAAACACAAAAACAAACACGCAAACAAACAAACGGGAAGGCAAAAGTAATAAAAAATGCAAACGACATCACAAACACAAAAGGGTTGACAATAGGGCTACCGCCTTGGAACGGTCAGTGGCAACAAAGGCCACTGGGAGTTTAAACCGGTTCTATGGTGCAGCAAACCTCACACTTACCCTACTGTCATCCCATTTAAACAGGACAGTGTAAATAAAGAAATTCCCGCCGTGAAATTTTACATTTAGCCGTTAATCGATTATATACTTTCATTATCGATCATCATAATCGAATGCCTAAGAAACTGATGTCGGTTACAATCGATTAATCGGTACATCACTATCAAACACTTTCCTATGAAATTATTATTAAAATGTGTGACTTTTGTTTTCTACCTGTGTGTCTTAAATTTAACACTATACACCAGGAATTTTGAGAAAGTCAGATTTTGCAATTCATAAAAATTTGGATCTGATAAAGAAAAAGGCCAAAACGAAGTTCTTTGTAATCCCAAGTTTTATGGTAGTATGTTAGTCGTTGTTTGCTCTCACATGGGTAAACATCAGTGTCCGCACTGCCTGAAAAAATACTCTCGGTCGTTTACTTTGAAACGGCAACTCGATTCCGGAATTACTGTAACTAACGTAGTTTAAATTTGCGACCCTAGTTTATTATCAATTATAATAATAACATATGTTTAAAAAAGATTAATCTCTCAATTTACTCATAGTACAATTGTTTACAGTTACTTCTTATTATTCATCTATTTCATTATCACGATCTACAGTTTATTATACTATCAGGTGTGACAGCTACAATTTCACCCTGCTTGGAATGAACATAGTCGTTAAATGCTATAGCGTCGCAGAATATACAATCGCATATCAATAACAGATTGGGTTTTTTAAAAGGCGAGAAACTTATAACAAATATCTGAAGATTCTAATTCGATAGACTAGCTAGGCCACGAAATAAATCATTTTCGATGCATACATTACATGTACATTCATTTATAGCAAAAATAAGGATACGGAATATGCTTTACGCAGTCGTTGCTGGTGATCATATGCGTTCGGTATTCTTCATGCTGTAACAATAAACATGTCGCACAAATATAAAAAAATAGATTAATTATTTGAATAGGTGATTTCATTTTTAACATTTCACATTGTTGAGTACATTGCATCGAAAGTATTTTGAATTCTAAACTATCATAAAAACACACTCTTATATTTAAATATTATAATGTCAAAGTGAGATTACATGATCAAATCATGCATGGCAATTGCTATTAACACGTATCAGTAAGTTGGATTAACTACAACATGATATGTAGTAGAACGTGTTAAGATATTTGTGATAAACTGTCTATAAGATCGCCGTCTACCTCCTATAATATTGGAAACAGGAAAAAATAAAATAATATAGGGCCTAGTACTATTATTGCAACTTATTATCCTTCAATGCGTACACGTTTTTCTAAATGTTCCAATATACTATTCTTCAAGATACCGTTATATGTGTATTTATAGATCATACCACGCCTTACTCGCCACAGCTTTTGGCCACTTGTGTGTTTGAGCCTGCGAACTATAACCGAGTAATCGAGAGCAACACTCCATCACCAAAATGCGTTCGTCAAGTGATGATCACATGTTTGTATCTAATTGTTGTATCACTACCTTCAATGTGCACAATTATACATAATAAGCGTCTGCAGTTGTAGGCTTGCACGATGTCAAGCGGAGCACCACATCTACTCGCAAAGCAAGCGTTGAGATACTTTACGCTTTTAATTTCTTTTACCGACAGGATTAAAGAGGCTAACCATTGCGCTTAACCATTGCTAGAATATACATTACCTCTTTGTCCATTTCTTCACTAAAATTGATCGACAAGGAAGCCGACAAAATTTTCATACGTACATATCCCTTGTATAACACTGCTTCCATAGTTCAAAGCTACACACAACATGTTCTCCGACCCCATATTGACCAGAAGTCTGATCAAGTATATTCTGCATATGCTTCATAATTATGTTAATTACTTTATTCATGACCGCTGCAGCCGATGACCTAACGTCTGTTCAGTGGAAGTGAAGAGTACCAGTTATTTACTTGCTATTTTTATCAGTATATATTGGCCAACCATAGTGTGTGGCTGAGATCCATGTTGAGATTTGAAAAGGAGGATATTGTTTTAAAACGTTTATAGTTTAAGGCTGTATGGTGTCCATAATGTTTTTGATATAACATAATAAGTATGCAGTTGGTCATATATCTTTTATTTTCAAGTTAATTACGCAATCAAGTTAATATTGTTTTGGGTAGCTTAATAAGTTATAAAATAATAACCATTTAAACTCATATTCGACTAAAATAATTAAAGATAGCGGCTTTATATAATTATACTATAAAAAACAATATTAATTCAACATTAGTTGCAATCATCACGCATAATCGCAGACATATTAATAAACAGATAGGAAACTTCCTATCTGAACCAATGAAGTAGCCAAAATATTACGTGACACCTTAACTTTTACTTTTATCTCCTCCCTCATTTATTCATTGATTTCTATGAGAATGTATTCAGAAGATTCATAATGAATACCAAAATGGATTACGTTTTTTTTTCAACGTAAAATGTCCAGGTTTGACATAGTAACAGTTTGCGTTGAACTTTATTTTTGTTGAAAATGGTAAAGTAAGGAAAATGCTACCATTAGAAGAATAATGAAATTTGTGATGGGATTTGGCTTAACTGAAACTAGTATCTATAAAACTCTTCCAGATACAAGTGTTTAACTTTGTGCAACGTTTTGTGTAATGTTTGCACTATCCCACGTGAAATTCAGGTATTGCACTGTGTACAATATGTTGTTTGTTAGGCCACACTTAAAATATATATGTTTGCCCTTTCCTGACCCTAATTTCAAATTTTGTGTCGGTATGTAGGCAACACATTTCTTTTATTTTTAAAAAGTCAAAATCTAAAAAACAAATGCCATAGTTTAATCAATTAATTGAACTGGCATGTGTCTATAAATGAAAACCAATGAACAGTTTTAAAAACAAAAGGCCAACTAGTCCTAATTCTCTCGCCTTATGACCATGCACATGCTAGGCACTTGCAACAGTTTCAGTTCAAGAGGGGGAGATACACACAGTCTGGTAAGTTAAGGAAATATGTTTAATATTTTCCCAATGCAAAATTGTGACCCCAAGAGCTCGGCAAATTAAACAAATAGTCACCATTCAAACCGGCTTGGTAGATGATCATAAGGTATGATGCATGCACAATAGTAAACCTCAATCTCTTGTACTTCAAAAACGAATAGCATACTTTCCAATATATCTCTATCTAAAATTATAACCCCAGGGCAGGACCAGATTGGACCTCAGGGTCCCATTTAAATGAAAGTTTTAGAAGACATAAGCTAATGATGCATGTGCTATATACATACGCCTTGTGGTTTCAGAGAAGATTTGTTTAAGTTTTAAGTATGACTGTATGGTACATGCAAAATATTAGAACTCTAGCTCTAACTTTGTGTTTCCGAGAAGAAGAGTGTTTTAAATATTGTCCTATATAAATCTTTTGCAAAATCAGGACCGCTTTCAGTATTTATTTTGCCTATTTTAAATAGTTTAGAATGGTAGAAAATAAAAATACCAATACCCCGAACAACTAGTTATCCGTAGTTCGTGGGAATCATACACCAGCAAGCATGGTAGCATATGATTTCTGTACAATCGTATCCTTAGCCGGAATAGTGAAGACGCATCTGCGTGTTCGAATCCCACAGGGATCTCAACTTGTCAAGTAAATAAGTGTCGATTCTTACGGATGCCGAGTGGTATGGAGTACTGGCTGTTCCCAGAAAACAAATGGGATGGTCTGCCTCTACCACATAAATATCAAACTTCATAATTACATGGACTAATATGTTCTAAAGATTACGTAAAACAACATCCAAACAAATATAGTTTTCATAAGTTTTATCACAATATAGTTTAACGTGATCTTTAAAGACAGTAAGACAAGAAGTTAAACGTTTGGAGATGTTTGCTGTGGTGCAGGCACTAGAATTCGAAATGTTCGGACGTTGTGGTTTCTATAGGACCCTATATATCATTTTTTATATGGATATTTATGTAATTTACGAATCCAGTACATAGTAGGCAGCTTATTTTGCTTATCGTTTACACCAGCCTTGAAAGTAGTGCACCGAGTGATATGTGCGGAAACAACCTCAGTAGAATTACCTGGAGTATACGAATTGGTGATCCGAGTTCCAGAGATAAAACATTGACGTAATGTAGGCGTCAAACAATAATACATTATTAGCGGCTTTATCTGCAGGAACTAAGACAAATTTAATATGAAATTTCTGAATTTCCGATTTGAAATTTAACTTTAATATTAAGAATTGACTTTTCCAAGTACAAAGCGAGTTTGGGTCCGCATGTTCTCTACGACACCATTTTATACTAAAATATTCAATGGAGTGGGCGTTCTGGGCATGACAGGCATCAAAATCAATAGTTGAAG